>JAECUM010044131.1:0-17360 GCA_016617855.1 Megalonaias nervosa | reverse complement strand
CAATCGGAATGGAATAAACCGGTTTGAACAGGTTTTCAGGCAAAATCAACTGGTCGGAACTGGTTTGAACCCGACGGAACCGGTTTCATCCGGATTCAACCGGTTTGAACGGCTTAAAACCTGTTTACCCTGTCAAATAATACTTTAAGACATAAAATCGTCATGGAATAAATCGGTTTGAACAGGTTTTCAACATAATCAACTGTTCGGAACTGGTTTGAACCGGATGGAACCGGATTGAACCGGTTTGATCCCATTCAAGCCTGTTCAAACCTGTCCTTTAATGATTTAAGACAAAAAATCGGCATGGAATAAACCAGTTTGAACTGGTTTTCAACCAGAATCAACTGGTCGGAACCGGTTTGAACCGAATCGAACGGGCTTCAACCGGATTGAACCGGTTTGATCTGGTTACATCCATTTAAAACCTGTCCAATAACGATTTAAGACAAAAAATCGGCATGGAATAAACCGGTTTGAACTGATTTGCAACCAGAATCAACTGGTCGGAACTGATCTCAACCTAATGGAACCTGTTTGAACCGGAATCAACCGGTTTCAACCGCTTAAGACCGGTGAAAACCTGTCCAGTAATGATTTGAGACATAAAATAGGCAGGGTATAAATCTGTTTGAACTGGTTTTCAACCAGAATCAACTGGCCGGATCTGATTTCAACCGGATGGAACCTGTTTGAACGCAAATGGACCGGGTTGAACCGCTTCAAAACGGTGTACACCTTAAGACATACAATCGGCATGGAATAAGTCTGTTTGACCTGCTTGTTAACTAGAATCAACTGGTCGGAACTGGTTTGAATCGGATGTAACCAGTTTGAACAAGATTGAACCGGTTTGAACCGCTTAGAACCGCTTAAATCCTGTCCAATAATGATTTAAGACAAAAATCGAATGGAATAAACCGGTTTGAAAAGGTTTCCAGGCAAAATCAACTGGTCGGAACTGGTTTGAACAGGACGGAACCGGTTTAATCCGCATTGAACCGGTTTGAACAGCTACAGCTTAAAACCGGTTAATTGCTGTCCAATAATGATTTAAGACATAAAATCGGCATGGAATAAACCGGTTTGAACTGGTTTTCAACCAGAATCAAATGGTAGGAGCTGACTTGTACCGGATGGAACTGTCTTGAACCGGACTGAACCGGTTTGAAACGCTCAAAACCGGTTAAAGCCTTTCCAATAATGATTTAAGACACAAAATCGGCATGGTATAAATCGGTTTAGACTGGTTTTCAAACAGATTCAACTGGTTGGAACTGGTTTGAACCGGATGGAACCGGTTTGAACCAACTGAACCTGTCTGATCCGCTGAAAACCGGTTAAAACCTGTCAAATAACCGGTTAATTGCTGTCCAATAATGATTTAAGACATAAAATCATCATGGAATAAACCGGTTTGAACTGGTATTCAACCAGAATCAACTGGGCGGAAGTGCCTTGAACCGGATGGAACCGGCTCGAACCGGATTGAACCGGTTCGAACCACTTAGAACCGGTTAAAACATGTCCAATAATGATTAATTACATAAAATCGGCATGCAGCAAAATGGTTTGAACTGGTTTTCAACTGGTCGGAACTGGTTTAAACCGGATGGAACCGGTTGGAACCGGTTTCAACCGCTCAAAACCGTTTAAAACCATTCCAATAATGATTTAAGACATAAAAGGGGCATGGAATAAACCGGTTTGAACTGGTTTTCAACCAGAATCAACTGGTCGAAACTGGTTTGAACCGGATGTCACGGGTTTCAACCTGAGTGAACCATTTTTAACAGCGTAAAACCGGTTAAAACAAGTCCAATAATGTTTTATGACATAAAATCGGCATGGAATAAACCGGTTTGAACTGGTTTTCAACCAGACTGAACTGGTCGAAACTGGTATGAACCGGACGAAACCGGTTTGATTGGGACTGAACCTGTTCAAAGCGCTCAAAATCGGTTAAAACCAGTCGAATAATGATTAAAGACATAAAATCGGCCTGGCACAAACCGGATTGAACTGGTTTTCAACCAGAATCAATTGGTCGGAACTGGTTTGAACAGGATGGAATTGTTTCAACCGGAGTGAACCAGTTTGAACCGCTTAAAACCGGTTAAAACCTGTCCAATAATGATTTAAGACATAAAATCGACATGGAATAAACCTGTTTGAACTGGTTTTCAACCAGAATCAACTGGTCGGAACAGGTTTGAACCGGATGGAACCGGTTTGAAAGTAAATGAACCGGTTTGAACCGTTTAAACCCGGTTCAAACCAGTCCAGGAATGATTTAAGACATAAAGTCGGCATGGAGTAAACCTCTCTGAACTGGTTTCCAACCAGAATGAACTGGTCGGAACTGGTTTGAATCGGATGAAACCAGTTTTAACCGGATTCAACCGGTTTGAACCGCTCAGAATCGCTTGAAACCTGTTCAATAATGATTTAAGACAAACAATCGGAATGGAATAAACCGGTTTGAACAGGTTTTCAGGCAAAATCAACTGGTCGGAACTGGTTTGAACCCGACGGAATCGGTTTGATCCGGATTGAACCCGACGGAACCGGTTTCATCCGGATTCAACCGGTTTGAACGGCTTAAAACCGGTTTAACCTGTCAAATAATACTTTAAGACATAAAATCGTCATGGAATAAATCGGTTTGAACAGTTTTTCAACATAATCAACTGTTCGGAACTGGTTTGAACCGGATGGAACCGGATTGAACCGGTTTGATCCCATTCAAGCCTGTTTAAACCTGTCCTTTAATGATTTAAGACACAAAATCGGCATGGAATAAACCAGTTTGAACTGGTTTTCAACCAGAATCAACTGGTCGGAACCGGTTTGAACCGAATCGAACTTGCTTCAACCCGATTGAATCGGTTTGATCTGGTTACATCCATTTAAAACCTGTCCAATAACGATTTAAGACAAAAAATCGGCATGGAATAAACCGGTTTGAACTGATTTGCAACCAGAATCAACTGGTCGGAACTGATCTCAACCTAATGGAACCTGTTTGAACCGGAATCAACCGGTTTCAACCGCTTAAGACCGGTGAAAACCTGTCCAGTAATGATTTGAGACCTAAAATAGGCAGGGTATAAATCTGTTTGAACTGGTTTTCAACCAGAATCAACTGGCCGGATCTGATTTCAACCGGATGGAACCTGTTTGAACGCAAATGGACCGGGTTGAACCGCTTCAAAACGGTTTACACCTTAAGACATACAATCGGCATGGAATAAGTCTGTTTGACCTGCTTGTTAACTAGAATCAACTGGTCGGAACTGGTTTGAATCGGATGTAACCATTTTGAACAAGATTGAACCGGTTTGAACCGCTTAGAACCGCTTAAATCCTGTCCAATAATGATTTAAGACAAAAATCGAATGGAATAAACCGGTTTGAAAAGGTTTTCAGGCAAAATCAACTGGTCGGAACTGGTTTGAACAGGACGGAACCGGTTTAATCCGCATTGAACCGGTTTGAACAGCTTAAAACCGGTTAATTGCTGTCCAATAATGATTTAAGACATAAAATCGGCATGGAATAAACCGGTTTGAACTGGTTTTCAACCAGAATCAAATGGTCGGAGCTGACTTGTACCGGATGGAACTGTCTTGAACCGGACTGAACCGGTTTGAAACGCTCAAAACCGGTTAAAGCCTGTCCAATAATGATTTAAGACACAAAATCGGCATGGTATAAATCGGTTTAGACTGGTTTTCAAACAGATTCAACTGGTTGGAACTGGTTTGAACCGGATGGAACCGGTTTGAACCTAACTGAACCTGTCTGATCCGCTGAAAACCGGTTAAAACCTGTCAAATAACCGGTTAATTGCTGTCCAATAATGATTTAAGACATAAAATCATCATGGAATAAACCGGTTTGAACTGGTATTCAACCAGAATCAACTGGGCGGAAGTGCCTTGAACCGGATGGAACCGGCTCGAACCGGATTGAACCGGTTCGAACCACTTAGAACCGGTTAAAACATGTCCAATAATGATTAATTACATAAAATCGGCATGCAGCAAAATGGTTTGAACTGGTTTTCAACTGGTCGGAACTGGTTTGAACCGGATGGAACCGGTTGGAACCGGTTTCAACCGCTCAAAACCGTTTAAAACCATTCCAATAATGATTTAAGACATAAAAGGGGCATGGAATAAACCGGTTTGAACTGGTTTTCAACCAGAATAAACTGGTCGAAACTGGTTTGAACCGGATGTCACGGGTTTCAACCTGATTGAACCATTTTTAACAGCGTAAAACCGGTTAAAACAAGTCCAATAATGTTTTATGACATAAAATCAGCATGGAATAAACCGGTTTGAACTGGTTTTCAACCAGAATGAACTGGTCGAAACTGGTATGAACCGGACGAAACCGGTTTGATTGGGACTGAACCTGTTCAAACCGCTCAAAATCGGTTAAAACCAGGCGAATAATGATTAAAGACATAAAATCGGCCTGGCACAAACCGGATTGAACTGGTTTTCAACCAGAATCAATTGGTCGGAACTGGTTTGAACAGGATGGAACGGTTTCAACCGGAGTGAACCAGTTTGAACCGCTTAAAACCGGTTAAAACCCGTCCAATAATGATTTAAGACATAAAATCGGCATGGAATAAACCTGTTTGAACTGGTTTTCAACCAGAATCAACTGGTCGGAACAGGTTTGAACCGGATGGAACCGGTTTGAAAGTAAATGAACCGGTTTGAACCGTGTAAAACCGGTTCAAACCAGTCCAGGAATGATTTAAGACATAAAGTCGGCATGGAGTAAGCCTCTCTGAACTGGTTTCCAACCAGAATCAACTGGTCGGAACTGGTTTGAATCGGATGAAACCAGTTTTAACCGGATTCAACCGGTTTGAACCGCTCAGAATCGCTTGAAACCTGTTCAATAATGATTTAAGACAAACAATCGGAATGGAATAAACCGGTTTCAACAGGTTTTCAGGCAAAATCAACTGGTCGGAACTGGTTTGAACCCGACGGAACCGGTTTGATCCGGATTGAACCCGACGGAACCGGTTTCATCCGGATTCAACCGGTTTGAACGGCTTAAAACCGGTTTAACCTGTCAAATAATACTTTAAGACATAAAATCGTCATGGAATAAATCGGTTTGAACAGGTTTTCAACATAATCAACTGTTCGGAACTGGTTTGAACCGGATGGAACCGGATTGAACCGGTTTGATCCCATTCAAGCCTGTTTAAACCTGTCCTTTAATGATTTAAAACAAAAAATCGGCATGGAATAAACCAGTTTGAACTGGTTTTCAACCAGAATCAACTGGTCGGAACCGGTTTGAACCGAATCGAACGGGCTTCAACCGGATTGAACCGGTTTGATCTGGTTACATCCATTTAAAACCTGTCCAATAACGATTTAAGACAAAAAATCGGCATGGAATAAACCGGTTTGAACTGATTTGCAACCAGAATCAACTGGTCGGAACTGATCTCAACCTAATGGAACCTGTTTGAACCGGAATCAACCGGTTTCAACCGCTTAAGACCGGTGAAAACCTGTCCAGTAATGATTTGAGACCTAAAATAGGCAGGGTATAAATCTGTTTGAACTGGTTTTCAACCAGAATCAACTGGCCGGATCTGATTTCAACCGGATGGAACCTGTTTGAACGCAAATGGACCGGGTTGAACCGCTTCAAAACGGTTTACACCTTAAGACATACAATCGGCATGGAATAAGTCTGTTTGACCTGCTTGTTAACTAGAATCAACTGGTCGGAACTGGTTTGAATCGGATGTAACCAGCTTGAACAAGATTGAACCGGTTTGAACCGCTTAGAACCGCTTAAATCCTGTCCAATAATGATTTAAGACAAAAATCGAATGGAATAAACCGGTTTGAAAAGGTTTTCAGGCAAAATCAACTGGGCGGAACTGGTTTGAACAGGACGGAACCGGTTTAATCCGCATTGAACCGGTTTGAACAGCTTAAAACCGGTTAATTGCTGTCCAATAATGATTTAAGACATAAAATCGGCATGGAATAAACCGGTTTGAACTGGTTTTCAACCAGAATCAAATGGTCGGAGCTGCCTTGTACCGGATGGAACTGTCTTGAACCGGACTGAACCGGTTTGAAACGCTCAAAACCGGTTAAAGCCTTTCCAATAATGATTTAAGACACAAAATCGGCATGGTATAAATCGGTTTAGACTGGTTTTCAAACAGATTCAACGAGTTGGTACTGGTTTGAACCGGATGGAACCGGTTTGAACCTAACTGAACCTGTCTGATCCGCTGAAAACCGGTTAAAACCTGTCAAATAACCGGTTAATTGCTGTCCAATAATGATTTAAGACATAAAATCATCATGGAATAAACCGTTTGAACTGGTATTCAACCAGAATCAACTGGGCGGAAGTGGCTTGAACCGGATGGAACCGGCTCGAACCGGATTGAACCGGTTCGAACCACTTAGAACCGGTTAAAACATGTCCAATAATGATTAATTACATAAAATCGGCATGCAGCAAAATGGTTTGAACTGGTTTTCAACTGGTCGGAACTGGTTTGAACCGGATGGAACCGGTTGGAACCGGTTTCAACCGCTCAAAACCGTTTAAAACCATTCCAATAATGATTTAAGACATAAAAGGGGCATGGAATAAACCGGTTTGAACTGGTTTTCAACCAGAATCAACTGGTCGAAACTGGTTTGAACCGGATGTCACGGGTTTCAACCTGATTGAACCAGTTTTAACAGCGTAAAACCGGTTAAAACAAGTCCAATAATGTTTTATGGCATAAAATCGGCATGGAATAAACGGTTTGAACTGGTTTTCAACCAGACTGAACTGGTCGAAACTGGTATGAACCGGACGAAACCGGTTTGATTGGGACTGAACCTGTTCAAACCGCTCAAAATCGGTTAAAACCAGTCGAATAATGATTAAAGACATAAAATCGGCCTGGCACAAACCGGATTGAACTGGTTTTCAACCAGAATCAATTGGTCGGAACTGGTTTGAACAGGATGGAATTGTTTCAACCGGAGTGAACCAGTTTGAACCGCTTAAAACCGGTTAAAACCTGTCCAATAATGATTTAAGACATAAAATCGGCATGGAATAAACCTGTTTGAACTGGTTTTCAACCAGAATCAACTGGTCGGAACAGGTTTGAACCGGATGGAACCGGTTTGAAAGTAAATGAACCGGTTTGAACCGTTTAAAACCGGTTCAAACCAGTCCAGGAATGATTTAAGACATAAAGTCGGCATGGAGTAAACCTCTCTGAACTGGTTTCCAACCAGAATCAACTGGTCGGAACTGGTTTGAATCGGATGAAACCAGTTTTAACCGGATTCAACCGGTTTGAACCGCTCAGAATCGCTTGAAACCTGTTCAATAATGATTTAAGACAAACAATCGGAATGGAATAAACCGGTTTGAACAGGTTTTCAGGCAAAATCAACTGGTCGGAACTGGTTTGAACCCGACGGAACCGGGATCCGGATTGAACCCGACGGAACCGGTTTCATCCGGATTCAACCGGTTTGAACGGCTTAAAACCGGTTTAACCTGTCAAATAATACTTTAAGACATAAAATCGTCATGGAATAAATCGGTTTGAACAGGTTTTCAACATAATCAACTGTTCGGAACTGGTTTGAACCGGATGGAACCGGATTGAACCGGTTTGATCCCATTCAAGCCTGTTTAAACCTGTCCTTTAATGATTTAAGACAAAAAATCGGCATGGAATAAACCAGTTTGAACTGGTTTTCAACCAGAATCAACTGGTCGGAACCGGTTTGAACCGAATCGAACGGGCTTCAACCGGATTGAACCGGTTTGATCTGGTTACATCCATTTAAAACCTGTCCAATAACGATTTCAGACAAAAAATCGGCATGGAATAAACCGGTTTGAACTGATTTGCAACCAGAATCAACTGGTCGGAACTGATCTCAACCTAATGGAACCTGTTTGAACCGGAATCAACCGGTTTCAACCGCTTAAGACCGGTGAAAACCTGTCCAGTAATGATTTGAGACATAAAATAGGCAGGGTATAAATCTGTTTGAACTGGTTTTCAACCAGAATCAACTGGCCGGATCTGATTTCAACCGGATGGAACCTGTTTGAACGCAAATGGACCGGGTTGAACCGCTTCAAAACGGTTTACACCTTAAGACATACAATCGGCATGGAATAAGTCTGTTTGACCTGCTTGTTAACTAGAATCAACTGGTCGGAACTGGTTTGAATCGGATGTAACCAGTTTGAACAAGATTGAACCGGTTTGAACCGCTTAGAACCGCTTAAATCCTGTCCAATAATGATTTAAGACAAAAATCGAATGGAATAAACCGGTTTGAAAAGGTTTTCAGGCAAAATCAACTGGTCGGAACTGGTTTGAACAGGACGGAACCGGTTTAATCCGCATTGAACCGGTTTGAACAGCTTAAAACCGGTTAATTGCTGTCCAATAATGATTTAAGACATAAAATCGGCATGGAATAAACCGGTTTGAACTGGTTTTCAACCAGAATCAAATGGTCGGAGCTGACTTGTACCGGATGGAACTGTCTTGAACCGGACTGAACCGGTTTGAAACGCTCAAAACCGGTTAAAGCCTTTCCAATAATGATTTAAGACACAAAATCGGCATGGTATAAATCGGTTTAGACTGGTTTTCAAACAGATTCAACTGGTTGGAACTGGTTTGAACCGGATGGAACCGGTTTGAACCTAACTGAACCTGTCTGATCCGCTGAAAACCGGTTAAAACCTGTCAAATAACCGGTTAATTGCTGTCCAATAATGATTTAAGACATAAAATCATCATGGAATAAACCGTTTGAACTGGTATTCAACCAGAATCAACTGGGCGGAAGTGGCTTGAACCGGATGGAACCGGCTCGAACCGGATTGAACCGGTTCGAACCACTTAGAACCGGTTAAAACATGTCCAATAATGATTAATTACATAAAATCGGCATGCAGCAAAATGGTTTGAACTGGTTTTCAACTGGTCGGAACTGGTTTGAACCGGATGGAACCGGTTGGAACCGGTTTCAACCGCTCAAAACCGTTTAAAACCATTCCAATAATGATTTAAGACATAAAAGGGGCATGGAATAAACCGGTTTGAACTGGTTTTCAACCAGAATCAACTGGTCGAAACTGGTTTGAACCGGATGTCACGGGTTTCAACCTGATTGAACCAGTTTTAACAGCGTAAAACCGGTTAAAACAAGTCCAATAATGTTTTATGACATAAAATCGGCATGGAATAAACCGGTTTGAACTGGTTTTCAACCAGAATGAACTGGTCGAAACTGGTATGAACCGGACGAAACCGGTTTGATTGGGACTGAACCTGTTCAAACCGCTCAAAATCGGTTAAAACCAGTCGAATAATGATTAAAGACATAAAATCGGCCTGGCACAAACCGGATTGAACTGGTTTTCAACCAGAATCAATTGGTCGGAACTGGTTTGAACAGGATGGAACGGTTTCAACCGGAGTGAACCAGTTTGAACCGCTTAAAACCGGTTAAAACCTGTCCAATAATGATTTAAGACATAAAATCGGCATGGAATAAACCTGTTTGAACTGGTTTTCAACCAGAATCAACTGGTCGGAACAGGTTTGAACCGGATGGAACCGGTTTGAAAGTAAATGAACCGGTTTGAACCGTTTAAAACCGGTTCAAACCAGTCCAGGAATGATTTAAGACATAAAGTCGGCATGGAGTAAACCTCTCTGAACTGGTTTCCAACCAGAATCAACTGGTCGGAACTGGTTTGAATCGGATGAAACCAGTTTTAACCGGATTCAACCGGTTTGAACCGCTCAGAATCGCTTGAAACCTGTTCAATAATGATTTAAGACAAACAATCGGAATGGAATAAACCGGTTTGAACAGGTTTTCAGGCAAAATCAACTGGTCGGAACTGGTTTGAACCCGACGGAACCGGTTTGATCCGGATTGAACCCGACGGAACCGGTTTGATCCGGATTCAACCGGTTTGAACGGCTTAAAACCGGTTTAACCTGTCAAATAATACTTTAAGACATAAAATCGTCATGGAATAAATCGGTTTGAACAGGTTTTCAACATAATCAACTGTTCGGAACTGGTTTGAACCGGATGGAACCGGATTGAACCGGTTTGATCCCATTCAAGCCTGTTTAAACCTGTCCTTTAATGATTTAAGACAAAAAATCGGCATGGAATAAACCAGTTTGAACTGGTTTTCAACCAGAATCAACTGGTCGGAACCGGTTTGAACCGAATCGAACGGGCTTCAACCGGATTGAACCGGTTTGATCTGGTTACATCCATTTAAAACCTGTCCAATAACGATTTCAGACAAAAAATCGGCATGGAATAAACCGGTTTGAACTGATTTGCAACCAGAATCAACTGGTCGGAACTGATCTCAACCTAATGGAACCTGTTTGAACCGGAATCAACCGGTTTCAACCGCTTAAGACCGGTGAAAACCTGTCCAGTAATGATTTGAGACATAAAATAGGCAGGGTATAAATCTGTTTGAACTGGTTTTCAACCAGAATCAACTGGCCGGATCTGATTTCAACCGGATGGAACCTGTTTGAACGCAAATGGACCGGGTTGAACCGCTTCAAAACGGTTTACACCTTAAGACATACAATCGGCATGGAATAAGTCTGTTTGACCTGCTTGTTAACTAGAATCAACTGGTCGGAACTGGTTTGAATCGGATGTAACCAGTTTGAACAAGATTGAACCGGTTTGAACCGCTTAGAACCGCTTAAATCCTGTCCAATAATGATTTAAGACAAAAATCGAATGGAATAAACCGGTTTGAAAAGGTTTTCAGGCAAAATCAACTGGTCGGAACTGGTTTGAACAGGACGGAACCGGTTTAATCCGCATTGAACCGGTTTGAACAGCTACAGCTTAAAACCGGTTAATTGCTGTCCAATAATGATTTAAGACATAAAATCGGCATGGAATAAACCGGTTTGAACTGGTTTTCAACCAGAATCAAATGGTCGGAGCTGACTTGTACCGGATGGAACTGTCTTGAACCGGACTGAACCGGTTTGAAACGCTCAAAACCGGTTAAAGCCTTTCCAATAATGATTTAAGACACAAAATCGGCATGGTATAAATCGGTTTAGACTGGTTTTCAAACAGATTCAACTGGTTGGAACTGGTTTGAACCGGATGGAACCGGTTTGAACCAACTGAACCTGTCTGATCCGCTGAAAACCGGTTAAAACCTGTCAAATAACCGGTTAATTGCTGTCCAATAATGATTTAAGACATAAAATCATCATGGAATAAACCGGTTTGAACTGGTATTCAACCAGAATCAACTGGGCGGAAGTGGCTTGAACCGGATTGAACCGGTTCGAACCACTTAGAACCGGTTAAAACATGTCCAATAATGATTAATTACATAAAATCGGCATGCAGCAAAATGGTTTGAACTGGTTTTCAACTGGTCGGAACTGGTTTGAACCGGATGGAACCGGTTGGAACCGGTTTCAACCGCTCAAAACCGTTTAAAACCATTCCAATAATGATTTAAGACATAAAAGGGGCATGGAATAAACCGGTTTGAACTGGTTTTCAACCAGAATCAACTGGTCGAAACTGGTTTGAACCGGATGTCACGGGTTTCAACCTGATTGAACCAGTTTTAACAGCGTAAAACCGGTTAAAACAAGTCCAATAATGTTTTATGACATAAAATCGGCATGGAATAAACCGGTTTGAACTGGTTTTCAACCAGAATGAACTGGTCGAAACTGGTATGAACCGGACGAAACCGGTTTGATTGGGACTGAACCTGTTCAAACCGCTCAAAATCGGTTAAAACCAGTCGAATAATGATTAAAGACATAAAATCGGCCTGGCACAAACCGGATTGAACTGGTTTTCAACCAGAATCAATTGGTCGGAACTGGTTTGAACAGGATGGAACGGTTTCAACCGGAGTGAACCAGTTTGAACCGCTTAAAACCGGTTAAAACCTGTCCAATAATGATTTAAGACATAAAATCGGCATGGAATAAACCTGTTTGAACTGGTTTTCAACCAGAATCAACTGGTCGGAACAGGTTTGAACCGGATGGAACCGGTTTGAAAGTAAATGAACCGGTTTGAACCGTTTAAAACCGGTTCAAACCAGTCCAGGAATGATTTAAGACATAAAGTCGGCATGGAGTAAACCTCTCTGAACTGGTTTCCAACCAGAATCAACTGGTCGGAACTGGTTTGAATCGGATGAAACCAGTTTTAACCGGATTCAACCGGTTTGAACCGCTCAGAATCGCTTGAAACCTGTTCAATAATGATTTAAGACAAACAATCGGAATGGAATAAACCGGTTTGAACAGGTTTTCAGGCAAAATCAACTGGTCGGAACTGGTTTGAACCCGACGGAACCGGTTTGATCCGGATTGAACCCGACGGAACCGGTTTCATCCGGATTCAACCGGTTTGAACGGCTTAAAACCGGTTTAACCTGTCAAATAATACTTTAAGACATAAAATCGTCATGGAATAAATCGGTTTGAACAGGTTTTCAACATAATCAACTGTTCGGAACTGGTTTGAACCGGATGGAACCGGATTGAACCGGTTTGATCCCATTCAAGCCTGTTTAAACCTGTCCTTTAATGATTTAAGACAAAAAATCGGCATGGAATAAACCAGTTTGAACTGGTTTTCAACCAGAATCAACTGGTCGGAACCGGTTTGAACCGAATCGAACGGGCTTCAACCGGATTGAACCGGTTTGATCTGGTTACATCCATTTAAAACCTGTCCAATAACGATTTAAGACAAAAAATCGGCATGGAATAAACCGGTTTGAACTGATTTGCAACCAGAATCAACTGGTCGGAACTGATCTCAACCTAATGGAACCTGTTTGAACCGGAATCAACCGGTTTCAACCGCTTAAGACCGGTGAAAACCTGTCCAGTAATGATTTGAGACCTAAAATAGGCAGGGTATAAATCTGTTTGAACTGGTTTTCAACCAGAATCAACTGGCCGGATCTGATTTCAACCGGATGGAACCTGTTTGAACGCAAATGGACCGGGTTGAACCGCTTCAAAACGGTTTACACCTTAAGACATACAATCGGCATGGAATAAGTCTGTTTGACCTGCTTGTTAACTAGAATCAACTGGTCGGAACTGGTTTGAATCGGATGTAACCATTTTGAACAAGATTGAACCGGTTTGAACCGCTTAGAACCGCTTAAATCCTGTCCAATAATGATTTAAGACAAAAATCGAATGGAATAAACCGGTTTGAAAAGGTTTTCAGGCAAAATCAACTGGTCGGAACTGGTTTGAACAGGACGGAACCGGTTTAATCCGCATTGAACCGGTTTGAACAGCTTAAAACCGGTTAATTGCTGTCCAATAATGATTTAAGACATAAAATCGGCATGGAATAAACCGGTTTGAACTGGTTTTCAACCAGAATCAAATGGTCGGAGCTGACTTGTACCGGATGGAACTGTCTTGAACCGGACTGAACCGGTTTGAAACGCTCAAAACCGGTTAAAGCCTGTCCAATAATGATTTAAGACACAAAATCGGCATGGTATAAATCGGTTTAGACTGGTTTTCAAACAGATTCAACTGGTTGGAACTGGTTTGAACCGGATGGAACCGGTTTGAACCTAACTGAACCTGTCTGATCCGCTGAAAACCGGTTAAAACCTGTCAAATAACCGGTTAATTGCTGTCCAATAATGATTTAAGACATAAAATCATCATGGAATAAACCGGTTTGAACTGGTATTCAACCAGAATCAACTGGGCGGAAGTGCCTTGAACCGGATGGAACCGGCTCGAACCGGATTGAACCGGTTCGAACCACTTAGAACCGGTTAAAACATGTCCAATAATGATTAATTACATAAAATCGGCATGCAGCAAAATGGTTTGAACTGGTTTTCAACTGGTCGGAACTGGTTTGAACCGGATGGAACCGGTTGGAACCGGTTTCAACCGCTCAAAACCGTTTAAAACCATTCCAATAATGATTTAAGACATAAAAGGGGCATGGAATAAACCGGTTTGAACTGGTTTTCAACCAGAATAAACTGGTCGAAACTGGTTTGAACCGGATGTCACGGGTTTCAACCTGATTGAACCATTTTTAACAGCGTAAAACCGGTTAAAACAAGTCCAATAATGTTTTATGACATAAAATCAGCATGGAATAAACCGGTTTGAACTGGTTTTCAACCAGAATGAACTGGTCGAAACTGGTATGAACCGGACGAAACCGGTTTGATTGGGACTGAACCTGTTCAAACCGCTCAAAATCGGTTAAAACCAGGCGAATAATGATTAAAGACATAAAATCGGCCTGGCACAAACCGGATTGAACTGGTTTTCAACCAGAATCAATTGGTCGGAACTGGTTTGAACAGGATGGAACGGTTTCAACCGGAGTGAACCAGTTTGAACCGCTTAAAACCGGTTAAAACCCGTCCAATAATGATTTAAGACATAAAATCGGCATGGAATAAACCTGTTTGAACTGGTTTTCAACCAGAATCAACTGGTCGGAACAGGTTTGAACCGGATGGAACCGGTTTGAAAGTAAATGAACCGGTTTGAACCGTTTAAAACCGGTTCAAACCAGTCCAGGAATGATTTAAGACATAAAGTCGGCATGGAGTAAAACTCTCTGAACTGGTTTCCAACCAGAATGAACTGGTCGGAACTGGTTTGAATCGGATGAAACCAGTTTTAACCGGATTCAACCGGTTTGAACCGCTCAGAATCGCTTGAAACCTGTTCAATAATGATTTAAGACAAACAATCGGGATGGAATAAACCGGTTTGAACAGGGTTTCAGGCAAAATCAACTGGTCGGAACTGGTTTGAACCCGACGGAACCGGTTTCATCCGGATTCAACCGGTTTGAACGGCTTAAAACCGGTTTAACCTGTCAAATAATACTTTAAGACATAAAATCGTCATGGAATAAATCGGTTTGAACAGGTTTTCAACATAATCAACTGTTCGGAACTGGTTTGAACCGGATGGAACCGGATTGAACCGGTTTGATCCCATTCAAGCCTGTTTAAACCTGTCCTTTAATGATTTAAGACACAAAATCGGCATGGAATAAACCAGTTTGAACTGGTTTTCAACCAGAATCAACTGGTCGGAACCGGTTTGAACCGAATCGAACGGGCTTCAACCGGATTGAACCGGTTTGATCTGGTTACATCCATTTAAAACCTGTCCAATGACGATTTCAGACAAAAAATCGGCATGGAATAAACCGGTTTGAACTGATTTGCAACCAGAATCAACTGGTCGGAACTGATCTCAACCTAATGGAACCTGTTTGAACCGGAATCAACCGGTTTCAACCGCTTAAGACCGGTGAAAACCTGTCCAGTAATGATTTGAGACATAAAATAGGCAGGGTATAAATCTGTTTGAACTGGTTTTCAACCAGAATCAACTGGCCGGATCTGATTTCAACCGGATGGAACCTGTTTGAACGCAAATGGACCGGGTTGAACCGCTTCAAAACGGTTTACACCTTAAGACATACAATCGGCATGGAATAAGCATGGAATAAGTCTGTTTGACCTGTTTGTTAACTAGAATCAACTGGTCGGAACTGGTTTGAATCGGATGTAACCAGTTTGAACAAGATTGAACCGGTTTGAACCGCTTAGAACCGCTTAAATCCTGTCCAATAATGATTTAAGACAAAAATCGAATGGAATAAACCGGTGTGAAAAGGTTTTCAGGCAAAATCAACTGGTCGGAACTGGTTTGAACAGGACGGAACCGGTTTAATCCGCATTGAACCGGTTTGAACAGCTTAAAACCGGTTAATTGCTGTCCAATAATGATTTAAGACATAAAATCGGCATGGAATAAGCCGGTTTGAACTGGTTTTCAACCAGAATCAAATGGTCGGAGCTGACTTGTACCGGATGGAACTGTCTTGAACCGGACTGAACCGGTTTGAAACGCTCAAAACCGGTTAAAGCCTTTCCGATAATGATTTAAGACACAAAATCGGCATGGTATAAATCGGTTTAGACTGGTTTTCAAACAGATTCAACTGGTTGGAACTGGTTTGAACCGGATGGAACCGGTTTGAACCTAACTGAACCTGTCTGATCCGCTGAAAACCGGTTAAAACCTGTCAAATAACCGGTTAATTGCTGTCCAATAATGATTTAAGACATAAAATCATCATGGAATAAACCGATTTGAACTGGTATTCAACCAGAATCAACTGGGCGGAAGTGGCTTGAATCGGATGGAACCGGCTCGAACCGGATTGAACCGGTTCGAACCACTTAGAACCGGTTAAAACATGTCCAATAATGATTAATTACATAAAATCGGCATGCAGCAAAATGGTTTGAACTGGTTTTCAACTGGTCGGAACTGGTTTGAACCGGATGGAACCGGTTGGAACCGGGTTCAACCGCTCAAAACCGTTTAAAACCATTCCAATAATGATTTAAGACATAAAAGGGGCATGGAATAAACCGGTTTGAACTGGTTTTCAACCAGAATCAACTGGTCGAAACTGGTTTGAACCGGATGTCACGGGTTTCACCCTGATTGAACCAGTTTTAACAGCGTAAAACCGGTTAAAACAAGTCCAATAATGTTTTATGACATAAAATCGGCATGGAATAAACCGGTTTGAACTGGTTTTCAACCAGAATGAACTGGTCGAAACTGGTATGAACCGGACGAAACCGGTTTGATTCGGACTGAACCTGTTCAAACCGCTCCAAATCGGTTAAAACCAGTCGAATAATGATTAAAGACATAAAATCGGCCTGGCACAAACCGGATTGAACTGGTTTTCAACCAGAATCAATTGGTCGGAACTGGTTTGAATAGGATGGAACGGTTTCAACCGGAGTGAACCAGTTTGAACCGCTTAAAACCGGTTAAAACCTGTCCAATAATGATTTAAGACATAAAATCGGCATGGAATAAACCTGTTTGAACTGGTTTTCAACCAGAATCAACTGGTCGGAACAGGTCTGAACCGGATGGAACCGGTTTGAAAGTAAATGAACCGGTTTGAACCGTTTAAAACCGGTTCAAACCAGTCCAGGAATGATTTAAGACATAAAGTCGGCATGGAGTAAACCTCTCTGAACTGGTTTCCAACCAGAATCAACTGGTCGGACCTGGTTTGAATCGGATGAAACCAGTTTTAACCGGATTCAACCGGTTTGAACCGCTCAGAATCGCTTGAAACCTGTTCAATAATGATTTAAGACAAACAATCGGAATGGAATAAACCGGTTTGAACAGGTTTTCAGGCAAA
>JAECUM010044130.1:0-15099 GCA_016617855.1 Megalonaias nervosa | reverse complement strand
GTTTGTTTTGTCTATGTTTTGTATATGCCTTTGAAAAAGACTCATTAAGAGTCGAAAGCGCTCAGGCTAGTTAGATACTAGTTTTGCACTGTTCGTTGTCAGTTTATTGCATTTATATATATATATATATATATATATATATATATATATATATATATATATGTGTGTGTGTGTGTGTGTGTGTGTGTGTGTGTGTGTGTGTGTGTGTGTGTGTGTGTGTGTGTTCTAATGCACGCAGAGAGTGTGAGAGAAAGAGTGAGGTCAACTCTCTCTCCCCTATCCCTGAGCAAATTCTAAGCAAAAATTGGGGGTTCCTTACTATGACAGAATATTTATTTTCAGGTTAGTATTATCACAAATATTAATGCAGAATGTTGTGTTCTTTTCGTGTGTTATTCATTTTGTGATAACACTCAGATGGCGTTTCATCTGAGTTTTCCAATTATTGCTTTCTTAAAAAGAAATTCAAGTTTCAATCAGTTTGTAACTAAAACTTTGATTCAAAGTTTGTTTTGCTTTTTTTGCCTTTACCAATATAAAATCGGATTTATTATATCAGTCGTTCTCTTCGGTTCATTTTCTCCTCCGTATCCTTGCGTGTCAAGCAACAACAACAACAACACTTAATAATGCTAGTGCGACTACCAGCACTACCAGCACTACAACCACCACCACCAACAACAACAGCAACAAAAACAACTATTACTGTATTCAGCAATAATGAATGTTCCAGAAGAATAAGCGAAGTCGAATTATCAGTTTTCATTATGTGCTGCAGGTGATTCATTTCCATCCCTGACCTCATCTGCCGAGCTTAGAGACAGCAAAGACAACCAGCATATGACAGCAACTGGAGAACATTCAAGCAGTGGATACGGTGGTATGTTCTAAACTGAACCTGTTGCCATTCGGAATCAGGTTCTAAATTGACCCCATTGCCATGCGATGTTAGGATCTTATCTTACACTATTGCTATACGGTGGTAGGTTCTATACTGACACTATTGCCATGCTGGATCAGGTTCTAAATTGTCTCCATTGCCATGCGCTGGTAGGTTCTTAACCGACTCCATTGCCAGAAGGTGGTAGGTCCTAAAGTAACTCCATTATCATACGATTGTAGCATCTGTGTGTGTGTGTGTGTGTGTGTGTGTGTGTGTGTGTGTGTGTGTGTGTGTGTGAATGTGGGGGGGGGCACTCTGGCCTCAGATGGGAATTGTTCTGTTGTGGAGTGTTATAGACCCTTTCCATCTTAAAAAGTTCTGGCCTCATATGGGAAATGTAATGGTAAAATTTGGTGATATACAATCCAACTCACACCAGAACCTAGTTTTTATTATATGCAGACTGTTACGGTCTAGGGGCTTAAATTACATAATAAAAACACCCAGCAAGTTTTCTAAAATTCAAAATATAAATTTATTTCCCTAAAATACAAAGAGAAAGAAATAAAAATTGCTTACAATATGGTATCAATTCCCAATTCCAAAATTAGGTCTGTCCATCCCAAGAGATCCGATGTAATCCGAATGCGTTTCAAAGGTATTAAGAATGAGTATTCTAAATGAGTATTCTAAATTCTAATGTGATTATATACTAACACCACAGAAGTCACTGTTTTAAATCCAAATAGCTTTAAGTGATCTCAAGGTAAAATTTAATATAATTCAAATAGTCTTGAAGTGAATTCACGGTAATTCCAAAATAATATTCTTCACTGAATATTATGGTAAATATCCAGCTGTCCTTTGAATAAACTCGCAATAAGCAGTTCAGCTTTTACTAGCGGAATATCTTCGAATAAATGTTCTTCACATCAGTGTAATTCCAAGTAAAAATTAAATAGTAAATCAAGATCCTGAACGTGTCTCTTACAAGACTGATATCAACTCTAAGAAGGAATTCTTCTTCGCTTATGTAGAACGTTATACTACGCAAACATCAAAATATATTTAACTAGAATAATATGATTCCAAAGTTTCAGTGGATCGTCTAGTTATTTCGAAATGCCTCTTTTTCAGACAGCAAGCTGTTCCAGGTTTAACCGATCACAAACTAGGACAGCTTGATCTTTATACACTACTTGAATCACGTGACTTTGTTTCTTTCAACTTGGTACATGGACCCTGAAATTTATTAACGAGTTCGACGTACGCATTTATATATGAATCAATAAAAGTACGACTAATATCAATAAATGACTCTTACAAACTATTATTGTAAAATAATATATATATATATATATATATATATATATATATATATATATATATATATATATATATATATATATATATATATATATATGCTATATATATATATATATATATATATATATATATATGATATAGATATACATAATACAACTCACAACGTCTACTATCTAGCAATCTCTTTGGGATTGCAATCCAACACTCCTCCTACTATTCAGCAGCCGATTTTAGTTACAATCCAAAAACACACCCTACTATCTAGCATAGGCTTTTTGATATACAATCCAACACACACTGTACTATCAGCACCCGCATTTTAGTTGCAATCCAGCAGACACCCCACACTATATCATCAACACGCCATATGCAGTGACCAATACTCCAACGTCCAACTCGGCGTGTGTAGTGTCTAATAACGCACACTATATCGTCAATACCCTCTGTTCAGTGATCAATATTCAGCCATCTACTATCCAACACTCAACACTATACCATCAATATGCCATCTACAGTGACCAATACCTTACATATATTATTCAGCAAAGCGTGTGTAGTGAATTAAACTACATACTTACTGTCCAACACCCCACATTCTACCATCAAGACGCCGCGTGTAGTGACCTGCTACCTAGTGGCTATATGCATAACTCTGAAGTTTATATAAAAAGCATGACCTGCCCAGCAGATAATAGCAAATTTGCGTATATTGTGCTGATGTTATAGGTATCTATAATCATGGGAACGAGATGTGAATAAAGCAGAGACTAGAAAAAGAATCCAAAACATTAGATTAAATTAAAATGGTCGACTAAAGTAGTACTAAAATCCAAAACTCCATTTGTTGTGCTTTACACTTTAGAAATTTTAGGACTACATTTAGTGTCAGCATACATTTTGATAGCTTTTCCAGATTTCTTTGTCTCTGCAAAAGGCCGTGTATGTTTTGTAATTTGGATCCCGCTTTTAATCTAAGCCAAAATATTTTTACATTATATATATGTGGTTTTGGTCACGACACACGTCATGTTGGATATTATATGTCGGGCAATGGTCACTGCACATAATATATTGATAGTATAGTTGCTGTGTGCTGGATAACTGGGTATTGGTCACTGCACAAGGCGTGTTGATGGTATAGCGTGCGTTATTAGTCTCTACACACGGCATGTTGGACAGCACTTATTGGGTATTGGTCACTACGCCTGTATAATATAGTGTTGGGTACTGGATATTAAATTACTTAAAACACTCATACCCTTGCGTCATTGTGAAAGTATTTTGTATGTATTCAAAAATAGCGCGTTCATAAACTCTCCTAACTTTTCCTTTGGATAGTAGGGGTTTGTGATGGATTGTAATTAAACAGTGTGGCTGTATAGTAGGGTGTCTGTGTTGAATTGTACACCAAAAAAGCGGATGCTGGTTAGTATGCTGGTTTTCTTTGGATTGTAATTAAAAAAATCGGCTGCTGGGTTGTAGGAGTATATGCAGGATTGTAATCAAAAAGAGTTACTGGATGCTTGGGGGTGGGGTTGGGGTTCCATTCTTGTAAAAACATAGGTGCTGGATAGTCGCAGTTGTGTTGGATTGTATATAAAAAATGTTAACATTAGGTTTCTTGTATGAGGCCAGACAGATGTTATATGGAAATGGCCTATAGCACTCCACAGCCTAGCATAACCATCCTCATTTGAGGCAAGAGTAATCCCGCCCTAAACACACATTTGTCAAATTCCAGTTTAAGACCAAAGTGCCTGCCACATTTAAAGCTACTGCTTAATGTTAATTCCCTATATGAAGGCAGATTGCCTTCCACATGTAAACCTACTGCTAATTCCCTATATGAAGCCCGATTGCCTTCCACATGTAAACCTACCGCTAATTCCCTATATGAAGCCAGAGTGCCTCCCACATGTAAACCTACTGCTTATTGTTAATTCCCTATATGAAGCCAGAGTGCCTTGCACATGTAGACCTACTACTAATTCCCTATATGAAGAAGATTGCCTTCCTCATGTAAATCTACTGCTCAATATTAATTCCCTATATGAAGCCAGATTGCCTTTCACATGTAAACCTACTGCTAATTTCCTATATGAAGCCAGAGTGCCTTCCTCATGTAAACCTACTGCTAATTTCCTATATGAAGCCAGAGTGCCTTCCACATGTAAACCTATGAGCGCCTAATAAATTATCATTGGAGGCCAGAGTGTCTAACAACGTGACGATGTATGTAAATACAATATTATAGCCTAAAAATGTTAGCTTGACACTGAGGATAGCATGTAATATTAATGGAAACCTACTGGAGCTTATAGTAGTATGAGAAGATGAGGATCCTAAACCAAAAGAGGATCCTAGACCAGAAACCCCCATCCCCCTCCCTAATTTTAATTTCGAAACCAAAAGAGGATCCTAGGTCAGAAACCCCAACCCCCCTCCCAAATTTGGATAAGTGGAAAGAGGTTCCCGAACCTTAGATTTATTTCTATTTCAACAATAAAATATTATATAAAATGTCTTATTATCCGCCATCAATAAGAAATGTTGGATTTGACCTAACAAACAGATTTTTTAAAAGATTTAATTCAATCAAATCAGCTTCAAAATATACTGGCATAGCACCTAAAATAATAAGACTGTATTAAAAAAGTTGGTCATCATTTATCAGTCAAATATGGATCAGTATGGTTATTCGCAACTGAAAATGACGAACGAATAAGAGGCTATGTAGATGATCCAATGACATTTATTGACAACATGATTGATGCTTTATTTGATAATGATATTTCACAAAAAATAAACAGCAGCAATGATAATCGGTCTACCATTCCACAGGGTTCCTTCATCACCAGTAAAGCCTTTACCATAAGGTCCTAAGAGTCCTCCATTGATGCCTTTCTTATGGCACTCTTTATTCGTTATGGCACACAGGCACTCTTCGTTGGTTAAGGCCTTTCTTATGGCCAACAGGCACCTTTTGAGGCATTTTTGTCCGGCGAACATTCTTTCTGAATGTCCTTTGTTGGGTATATTTCCTTTAGTGAGGTCACAAGGTTACGAACTTTCATCACCCCGCTGTTTATTTTTGAGGGGGTTCCATTTCATAGACACACTCCACGGCGAATTGCTAATGTGAGAAACGAAATATTAGGAACTCAGAGAGCTGTCTAAGTTTTTCAATTTAATGTACACCTCCCCCCCAAATCAAACCTCGGGGCTAGTGCAAAACAGCACCCACCACGTTGTTTAACGTGATGAGAGGTGTACATTAATCTTTCAGGACACGGACCCCCGACCCCCAATCTTTTAGAAAAATTGACATTCCAGAGCCTACCCGTTGATTACGTCTGTTACGGGAACCGAACCACATACCTTTAGTATGAGAATCCAACATTCCTGCACTGAGCCATGACATTCGATTATAAACATATGTTCAAAAAATTATTATATAGTTAACTAACAGGAAATTCCTATCAGATTAGCATTACATTATTATGAAAATATAAAATGAATCGCGAAATCTACAATCTTACACATTTCTATGCTAGTTAAAATACATCGCAGTATGTACAGGAAACGAAATACTATGTTAGTTTATACATTACAGACAGGTATTCTGGAAATCGATAAAGGCTTTAGATCAGACAAGCCTTACACAGATCGAAACAAACATCTATTTCATAAAAGCTATACTAAAACATATTATTTCTCATTCTAAGGTTATAAAATTACTGTTTCATAAAGGCTATACTAAAACATATTATTTCTCATTCTAAGGTCATTAAATTGCTATATTATTTCATACCAGATGATTTTCATTGATACAGCGCCTTACAGACAGACAGACTTTCACATTCTGGAAATTGACAAATGCCTGTATTATACACTATATACTCTTTCTGATAAGCACAGACGATTTACACTAGCAGGAAGACATTATTATCTCCCTTTAAAAACATAAATAAGACAGAGTTATATCTCTTCTCCAATAACTAAAATTTCAACATTTGCTATTAAAAATAATTTATCATGCTTGTACAAATAAAATTTAATTATTCCGCTTACTTTTCGATGACATTCAAATAGATGACATTCAAATAACCCTTTCATTGCTATCTTATTAAGAAAATACTTACTACCTTTTACAAAAACTTTTGACCGGTCTAAGTCGATATTAATTTTTGTGTATTGTTGATGGCTGATCGGATCATGTAAATTAGTGTATTTCAGCATAAGTTCGTCATGTAATTTTTCAAGATAATCAAAATATTTGCTGTCATCTGATTTAATAAGCGAGAGTTTAATTCTATCAAATTTACTAAAACAGATACCTGAAATTTCATCATTAAATTCAAATGATAATTGCTGGTTGTTTACCAATATCTTTTGGATTTTGCTATTAACTCCATCGACTAACGTTAAATTTTCGAACATTATTTCCAAAGTTTAGACAAAATTAATTAAAGATGTCACTGCTGGTACTGGTATAATGTCCAATAGCTAGTGTATTAATACCATCCTCACATTATCTCTTATCGTCAAAATTACTTAGTCCACGTTTTATAATAGTATCTGTTTCAAGTTTGTGACAATTTGTTCTGATAACATTTGTCTTAATAAAGCTGACATTATTGTTTAATGCTGCTTTAAAGTCATCAAATTTCATGCACTTTTTTACGTACCCACGAGGAATACCTTTTGCTTTTTTTGTCAGTTTATTGTCATCTAAAATTACGGCATACATTTTACTTCTTAGTCCAACAAATTCTCTAACTAGCACAAAGATAAATTCGTCTTTCATTTTGCCAATAACTTTCTTATTTGTATCATCATGAAATCCACTACTTTCTGGATAATCCGATAAATCAAATAGGTCACGGTGTTTATAAATATCTTGATAGACATCTTCACATTTTATATTATAAACTAGCGAATCTGTATCAGTAAATAATAACTCCGAATCTGGCCACTGCTTTTTGGTAAAATCATAGTGAAAATCATACATCAGCCACTTTGATATATCAAGTACAGCTGCAACAACATAAATTGGTTTATTTAACTTTAAATATTTCTTTCGTCGTTGTATAGCAACAAGATTTTCATTAAATATTTTCATACTAACAAAACCATCATTATTAACTAATTTGTTTCTTCGATTTATATCGTTTACTATTTCAATAGAGACTCGACGTCTTATATTTTTCATTGTCTTATCAAATACAGAATTGTTCCTTAACTTGAAAAAGTTTTTCTCAAATTCAGTTTTAGCCACAGCACGACGTTTCGCATTTAAATCAATATAATTTGACATCCACCTCGATTGATTACATTTTAGTACGCGACTGACTTTTCTCAGAATTAATCCAGCATCTACTGCTTGTTTTAAACTTTTGTAACGCATAAAGTAATTTCTTTTATTTAGCAAATTTGGAACTAGCTTATTAACAATATAATTTTTTGCAGTTGTCACTGATCGTTGTTCAGGTGATAGTAAACTATAATCTACTATCATAGACTCTGCACAAAATGGGTAGTCGTTATGTAGATCATGTAACGAACTAGGATAATCTAGATCAACTTCAACAAAATATGAAACATTTGAAAAATTATTATTAATTTTTTTAGGTAAATCTTTTTCAGTTTCTTTAAGAAATTGATCTTGAGTTATCCAATGAAATCCACTGCACGGCATCGGCTCTGACATTGTATACGCATACAAATTGACACAATCTAGATAAATAATAATATTTGATGGAAGATGTTTATCATAACTTTTTTGGTATTTATTATTAGCTATCACACATTTTTTTTGTTATAACGCTAATTCCACCTCTAATACCTTTTTCAATAAAATTAAACATATCAACATCTGTCAGGAGATCCAATTCTATCTTATTTTTAGTAGAGCGTCCCACGACGAACCTGGAGCAGAAAAATACCAGCAGGGATCTAATCCATAATTTTTATGACTAACTTGACGAAAACTTTCAAAAACGTCTGCTAGTAGTAATACATCTGTTTTTAAATATAAATCATGATAATCACCAAATGTTTTACAACTAAATTTATTCCAAATATCTTGTGCATATTTGTACTCGTCGTCTGTAATATTTACATTTTTGAGTTGCGAGTAAAATTTATCTTTATCAGGAAGAGAAGTTTCATTAAATCTGCTCCAATCGTCAAGATGCTCATACGGAAAGATACCTTTTTCTTGTCAGATCGACATAGTTTTCACCAAAGCAACGTTTTATATTAGCGAAACTGTTGCCGGCGCTTGCAGGGCTGTTTACAATCTCATCTAATGGTGCTGCCTTAAATTGCAGACTGTCAATAAAACGGAATATGCCGAGCGTGACTGACATATACTTTTCAAAATTATTTGGAATACATTTTATTATATTATTTAGTTTTAGTTTAGATTTAATCTCTTCATTGCCAAAAGCTTCTACAATGATGTGACTGTCATAGCCATGAAAGTTATGTAAAACTACAGGAATCAAATCTGAAGCATGAAATTTTAAATTGCAACTGTTATGAGCTGCTCCTCGATACTGACCGGTCAGATGACAGTGATCGCGCACTTTATCACCTGAACCTTGTTCAGGCAACAACTTCTCGCAGATATGACAATTAAATGAATTATCAAAATCAAGTTGTTGTTTGGATGTTATTTGCATTGGAGCTGTTTTGAATAATCTGTTAGAGATCTTATTAACTTCGTTTATCAAATGTTTTAGTAACCATACGGCCCGACTTTCAGACTCACCAATTTTACATCTGTATAACTTTACTGGACCTGAAAAATTATCGTTAGCACAACAAACTACTTTATAAGCTGCTCCACAAGGGACATATTGCTGTATTTTTCTTGTACTTGATTTATTTGGATTATTTTCTGCGCCGACCACAGGAACAAGTGAACACTCAAAATCAGCATAAATTGCAAAAGGAATGCTTAGCTTATGATCATAATTTTTAAATTTTAACACGTTTTCTTTCTCTCCTGGCATGGTTATTCTTTGAACGTTGACACAGTATTTGAGATGTTCTTGCAGTTTTTCATCTTTAGATAAACCTTGTAAACATCTGTAACAGAAATATTTCTTATTTTTATTTTTATTATATTGTCTGCCAACTAGTCAACTAAAGTTTTTTTTTATCAAGCAATAATGTCCTTTATAAAATAATAAATTTATTGTCTTTTGTGTAGCATTTTCTGAAATATATCTTGGGTAAACATTTTCCTTTTCATCTAGTCCGAAAACATTTACTGAAATATTATTTTGTTTTTCAAACTTTGGTATTTGATTTTCTGCCACTGGAAAAGTTATTCCACTAAAATTTAGCTCATCTTTGTACGGCAGATATTTTTCAACCCGATCGCTATGGTCACTCTGAGGATGTCTAGCAGATAAAATTGCCCAGTGGTAGCATTCGTTATCATTGTTTCTGACATTTATACAACATTTTTTGTTTTTAATTTTTTGAGGAAGATCAACGTAAGAACTACCAAGAAGTACGTTATATTTCATTGTGTGAAATAAAACCTCCTTTATCATCTCAAATTTCCAACCTGACCCTGATGAAGTAAATTCCTCCAATTTTGTATTTATTTCTTGGTGTATTTTATCGGCGACTGTGGCAATATTTGTTGCAGTTAATATTTTTCGTGATTTAGCTGTTAGATATGGCCCTGAAATTTCGATGTCGAAATTTGTGTTTTCAAAAATTATATCAATAACATCCTTTTCGATTGCATGTAATTTTGATAACATCATATGATACTGTACTATTATTTTGATACTTTTATGAGCTGCAAGTTCTTTTGATATAATTGGTTGTAAAAGATGAAACCTATTTGTGGAGTTAAAATTTGCTTAAACATTTTGATTATCAAATTTGTAACTGTTATCATAGCCAGAAAATGCTGTAGCAATTTTTTCTGCTTTGATAATGCTCTTCTTGGCAATATCTCGAAAATTTAACATTATATTATATAGTATTTTTATATTTAATTGATTTTTACGTATTTTTCAATTAGAGATATTAAATGCTTATAGTATAATGACAGCAAAGATGACAGCAAACGAGCACGAATATTATTATGTGCACCCAAAATACAACTTATATGCTGGAAATATGTTAGGTTCGGTTATTCACGTAAAATATCAAAGACCTTTTGGTAAAGCAACTCCAGCTGGAATGATAATAAATGTTAAAGATAATTATACAGATAGAATTGAAATGTTTAGAAAAGATTTTATTTATACTTTGTTCTGCGGAGAAATTCCAGCTGGACAAAGAGTCTATAGAGTAAACGGCGCAGTTAATGATGATAATATTGAAAATTTATCATTACAAAACGAATTTCAACCGCATCAAGTATTTGATCTTTACGAAGCATGATAATGGAATTATACGACACCGAAAAGCTAAAAATATTGTTGGAAATTTATATAATACTGGTTATTTACACGTAATGGTACGTGGTATAAAAACTAACCAAGTTGGTTATATGTCACACCGTTTTGTGGTTGAAACTTTTAACGGACTAATATCTAATGGTTTTGTTATTGATCATAAAAATGGTATTAAATCTGATAATCGTCTGGAAAATTTAGATTTAGTTACACCAAAAGAAAACACAAGGCGTGGAGCCGGTTCTGATGGTTCCAATTTTAAAGATCCAAAATCAGTTATATCAGTAAATCTTGAAACTGGAGAAAAAATAAAATTTAAATCAATAGCAGCTGCCGCAAAATATCTTAAAATTGGCAGCAAATCAGTAAAAGATGTAGCTGATAATGTACAAAAATCAGCAACTTCAACGTCAACCTTTGACAGATTTAGTTTCAAATATGACGATTAATTATATTTCTTAATTCCGTTTTAGTAAGACAGTTGTGAGCAAACATTAAAATATCATCTTTATCAAATTTTAGTGTTATCAATGCACTATTGTCAAGTTTATTTTTTTCTGCTGCTGTTAGGAGAATTTTATCAGAATGACCTTGCGTTATAATAACATTAACCGAATAAGCACTATAACCTGACAAACATTTTCGTACTGCCTCAGCTAGTTCTTTGTAATTTAATATATCATCTTTCTGATGATATTTTACGTCAGAAGATTTTGTTTCGCCGGCCATCTTATTGTCATTAATTTGATAAAAATATATAATAATATGAACATAATGAAACGACTTGCTGATATACATTCTGACGATACAATTGCAAGTGATACAATCAATAACAATAAAATCATCAACGACAATTTTATACCAAAATATAACGTAATCTCAGATAAATCTGCTGGTTATAGTGAAAATGATATTTTGTACAACAACGAAGATGATGATGAAATTGTAGACGTTGTTAGTAAAAACAAATTACAGCAGACCGACAACTGGACGATATAATGTTAAGTATCATATCGCTAAAAAATAATAAAATTTAATTTTACTATTACAGAGCAACAAATATTTTGGCAACTTATAAAACCTTTTTTAATCTAAAAATAACTGACCAGCAAAGAAATATAAAATATGATTTTATATTTGTTAAAATATTTAATTTGATGCTATTTGATAATGCAAGAAAATTACATTTAATTTCCTTGTGTAGACCGGTGAAATATAAATCTGTACTGATGAAGTACGAACAAATTTATAATAACATCAGTCGATCACTTCGTGATTGAAATCGACTTAGTTGGTACCCAGCTATTAAATTTATCGCTATACCCACGCCATTTAACTAAACTTTTATTACCTTTTTCCTAATAACGTTTTCAATAACAAATATATCTTGTTCAGTTTTCTGAAGTTCCTGCTCACAACAACTACCAGTTATAGGTTCACCTAATAAATCGTTTAATGCATAAGTCACTGGTATTGTTAAAAGTACTTTATCAACAACAAATACTTCTTCGCTCCAGTTCGGAGTAAATCCTTTCTCAAATGTTTTTTTCGTCAGAGAAATTCTAACTTTATCACCAACTTTAAATTTATGTCTGCGGTACATATTTTCGTTTGCTAATATTGGATTTTTAATTGCATCGTTTGGCGACATTTTTATTGGCCTGTGCTTTGTGTTATTATATTCGTCAACAATTTTCTGTAAATTGTCAATATATTTACTCGTATTTTTAGCTGTCAAATATTTGTGGAATTTTTCGTTTAGCGTGCGATTAAATCGCTCGACGACAACACTTTTACCTTCATTTCCTGTAACATATTTTTTGATGTTATTTTGTTCTAAAAACTGCTTAAATATTTTATTAAAAAATTCTGCTCCATGATTGGTCCAGATTCTGTTTGGTTTTCTTTCTGTACTTGTTATTATTTGTTTTAACGCATCAGTTATCGATGTTCCTGTCTTATCTGAAACCAGTACACTAAAAAGATATTTGCTAAAAACATCCACAACATTAAAAAGATATCTTTTATTATTGTTAAATTCAGCTAGATTTGACACATCAACTCAATCTATCGCCCAGATATAATCAACGGCCTTTGCGACAACCTTACGTCGCGTAAGCATTTTTTTAAGGTTTGTGTAGCTCTGATGCAAGATCATCATATAATTCGTTTTTACCGAATCCTAATTTATATTTTGATCTAATAAAACCCTGCACCAACTTTCTATCAACACGCTCTCGTAGCCTGTGAAGTAGGCCGTTTGCAGGTTCCATATCACGAAGTTCGTCTAGCATTACTTTATCACAGCCGTGTTTATCTTGTTCGTTGTCCCGGTAGCAGATATCATGGCGCATTGCTATTGCATCAACTTGATTGTAAGGCTCTTGTCCTGGCAGCGGATTATCGTTTTCGTCAAGTTGTTTATCAAGAGGATTGTATGGTCCAGTATATTTATGGCCTGGCAATGTCCAACCGCCTTTTGGCTTTGGTAATTTGCCAATTAATTTATGAATATCTATACCTGTTCCAATTATTTCTCTGTTGTTGCATTTCTGACAAAATGTAACAATTTTATTTTGCTCCAGACAGAGATCTCTATCACAATCGCACTTGCATCTCATTATTTATGAATCATCTACTAAAATAACTTCCCTGGCAACGCCCGGACATGGACAACCCGCTCCGGACAACTTTGTTGTTGGTGACAATTTCTTTAAAAACATACTTTTTCTTTTCCCACAGATTGCACAAATACTTTTCAGCATTATTCTATTATTTTTTGTTTTTTTTCTATTGTTTCATCTTTATTTTCTGTTTTAGTTTTACACTTGAGACAATATGTTGACATTTTATATTTGTAAGTTTATACAAAATTAATTGCAATTTCATCATTAGCGTGAGAAGGTTTCTTGTCAAACTGTAAAATAAATTTTAAAAAATTGAATTTAGATTGGGACATTTGTTTTATAAATATCACGCAATAGTATCCACAAGCAGAAGTTCCAACAGGCTCAATTTGATTAGACGAATAATTTATTGTTTTATATTTTTTGTTTATGTATTTCTTTTATTGCATCACTTGGTGGAAGTCCCAATGAATCAAAATAATTGTTATTACAAACAGCTACCCAATGTGTGCCAAATCCATCATTAAAATCTTGCATATTTATCACACACGAACTCCCAGCAGGTGCTGTGGCAATTGCATCGTTAAGTTCATCTTTAGAATAAACTCCACGAAATTTTTTACTTTTTTTAGCTTATCAAGTATATCAAAGTTACTTAACGCGGTCGAGTTCCTGGTAATGTTAGTCCTCTGCCTATTCCCAACAGATTTGGCAATAGACTTCCCGCTACTCCCGCCAGCAACGGTCCTATAAATCCACCTTTGTTTGTTTTTCACCGCGATCGCGTCTTTGTTTTTTCGTTGTTGTCTTTCTTTTTGCTGTTTTTCGTTTAGGCATTATATTTATATTTAGACAAAAATTCTTTTATTCCATCACCTGAGACAGCCATTTTCGTTGCGCCAGATACTGCACCAGACGCTGCTGCTAATTCTAATGTACAAAGTACTGGCAAAATTTTAGATATTAACGTTCTGGCCATTATAGATAGTGCCGGACCAAAGAAACCACCTTGTTTTGACATTGCTGTTATTTGTGTGGCACTTAAATTTAAAACAAAAGTTTTTTTTGCGATCGTATTTATTTATTTGTTTTTTGGTTAGCATTAATTTTGTTAAAGTACCTTTGGAAACACATTCACTCTTAGGTTTTATTTTTAATGACACCTGCCTCTGCTTAGCAACAGCAGCTGCTAATTTTTTAACTTGACCGTCAGTTAAATATATTTCTTTTACAATATATTTTGTCATTATATACAGATTACAGATTAAACTTGTACTGACATTTTACCTCCGACAGAGTCAATTGTTATAAATCTGTCGCTGATCACTAACGCGTGTACGTACAGCTGAGCTGCTGGAGCTACTCCTAATGTCCAAGTAATTTCAATATCAGCTGTTGAGTCGACGGTCCTTTCGCTATGCTTACTAACATCAAAATAAAATATTGGGTAAAGTGTACGAAATTCCTCTACTGATATCTGAGATCCGTCTCCAACATCTTGATAATTTTGTATTGCATTCATAAGGTACATGTAAGGTCTAGTAATATTTTTATTAGCATCATTTGCAAAATTGCATTCTATCGCTCGTTCTGGGTATTGCTTTGAATTTAGTCTGGCGTATATTCGTCTAACAACAGCATTATCAAATATTGCATTAGTTTGTTGTTGGTTACCACGTCGCGCTTGTTGCTGAAATACAACAAATAATTGACGCCGTAGTTGTTCACTTGATGTTGTTGTGACTCGCCATGTGTAATCGGTAGTATTTGGAACTGCTATCTGATATATTTTATGTTGCTGAAAATAAACTCTGTTTGTGTGTTTTTGCAGCAT
>JAECUM010044129.1:0-11062 GCA_016617855.1 Megalonaias nervosa | reverse complement strand
ATGTCTGGGAGAACATGTGGTCTAAGGATGTCTGGGAGAACATGTGGTCTAAGGATGTCTGGGAGAACATGTGGTCTAAGGATGTCTGGGAGAACACGAGGTCTAAGGATGTCTGGGAGAACATGTGGCGTAAGGATGTCTGGGAGAACATGTGGTCTAAGGATGTCTGGGAGAACATGTGCTCTAAGGATGTCTGGGAGAACACGTGGTCTAAGGATGTCTGGGAGAACATGTGGTCTAAGGATGTCTGGGAGAACACGTGGTCTAAGGATGTCTGGGAGAACACGTGGTCTAAGGTACATTTTTGTCTTTACAGATAACTGAGAAGGCTTGCCAGCAGCTTCAAGTGGGTCACTATTTTTTCTTGGGTTTTTCCTGTACCAAAAGTACTGGCTGCTATGTATACAGTGCCGGATTACCAAATAGGCAGAGTAAGCACCGGCCTATGGGCCCTACTTCCTTTCAGGGCCCCGCGACAACGGATCAAAATAATAATGAATTGATTTGATGTTGATATATTAAGAGATAATTTGCGAGTGGGGCCCCGAGATTATGTCTGCCTAGGGGCCTCCACAGGTTTTAATCCGGCACTGCATGTATAGCCTATCATGTGCTGAAAAATCGCGTTAAACCTCACAAAACCAAATTAAACCAAGCTAACCATTACTCAGACAGGTGAGTGGAAGGCATCCCCGACCAATTGACCCATCAAATTAATTTATAAAAGCTTGTGTATTCTTTGCTTTGTCAGTTACATTCTTGAACAAAAATACTTTTGGGATCAAATATTAAGGAATGTCTTTACAGAATTTTTTTTTTTTTTTTTTGTGAACATTGTGTATTGATGTTTCAGATTATTATGGCTTATTTGTGCATTTCAGGCTGCCCCATGCGAAGTGAATCTTAACTGTATCCCAAGTTCCAAAGCGCGAATACCTAAAAAGTGGAACAAAATCATTCTAAGTTGAAGAAGTTGAAGACCTTAAGGTCCTACATGAATCCACACAATTTTCATGCCCGCTTGTGTTTCGTCCTGTGGAATCACAAAAGTAGTGACACAATGGCAATGGCAAATGTTATGAAAACAATAAATTGCTATGTTATATTGATACATGTTGTGGATCAGTTAACTACTGTGTTATTTACCCATATAATTATTTCTGTATGTAACATGCCATAACGTCATGCATAGGAAAGGTGTAGTGACCAGTGTATCCAAATGTTTTTGTCATTTCAATTCGCTATTTTGTGGTTTGGTCAAATAAAATCAGTACTGTTTCATGGATAGAGCAGATATTTTAGTACTTTGTCCTAGCGACAGCTTTTGGATTTCATGAGTTGCCTCTCTTAATATGTAATGCCAGCTAACCCAAACCGTGTAACAGCGGTGCATTTGTATATCGGCCAAAAATGGTTCAGGCAATCGACTTTAAAAGGATACTTTGTAAGTTTAACAGCGAAAGAATGACTACGTACCAAAGAGAATCCATTACAAGTGTATTTGAGTGAAAGGTATTTGTAACACGTACCGGCGGTGGACAATTGCTTATTTATGAGTACATTCACGTTGTGTGCTGCCTCTGTTTTGATAATGTATGAACAGTGTTCAAATTTGAACACCTTAATTTGATTGGATGCGGTGGCTTGCTGCCGCATCCAATGAAGTTCACAGACCCGAAGCACAGACATACCTGCTCGATCCGCCAAGGTGTAGTTACGGTTAACATATCGGAACCTTGGCTAGCGTAGATGTTTTTCATGATAAATTGAATCATATGAGTGCTCATTTCGCCAGTGCTCGCAAGAGATGGAAGTTATTCAAATCGTTTCATAGAAAATAATTTGAAACGAGAACTCGTGTAAGATTTTCTGTATATCTCTGTTATGACCATATTATAAGCCAAGTTTCATTCTATTTCAAACTGCAAAATTTTTGCATTCAAAACATTGTGTTATTTTGAGTGCAACAAGTCTTGCAATTTGAAATGGATTGGAATGAAACTGATTGTGTTATACACAGCATGAAAAAATATAAATAAAATATGATATAAAAAATAAAAGATCTTTGAGAGCAAAATAATATATAAATATTTTGTCATGATAACCATAATATCCAAAGTTTCATGGCATTCCAGCTTAAAACTGCATGACTAGTTGACTGGTTGTGATGCCAGTATGCATACTGTATAAAAGTTAAAATCCAGTTTAAATAGTGTAAGACTAAGAATTCATTTATTCTTACGAATGTCAGTTTTCATGGATGGAGTTTTAGCATACTATTTTTTGTCATGATTGTAGATTGTGCCTTAAGGCAATGGTCGTTCGCAAACAACATGTTGACATAGCTGGGGAAGGGGGGTGGGGGGTGGGGGCGAGTGGCCGAGTGGTCTAAAGCGCTCATCGTTACGGATCACTGCCATCTCACCTCTGCCTGCGTGGGTTCGAGTCTCGGGCTCGGCCAATGTGGCTACGTGAGAAAGCTTGCAGTAGCTTCTCGTGGGTCGGTGGTTCTTTCGGAGGTTTTCCCGGGTTCTTCCTCCACCATTTATACGGGCAGCCATGTATAGCTTATCTTGCGTTGAAAAATGGCGTTAAACCCTATAACAACAACAACAGCAACGACATAGCTTTATGAGTTTAAGGCCTAACTTTGTTTACGAGTTGGAGGAATTTTCCATTAGAATGATTAAGTTTTCCAGGATAATCTATTAAATCTTGGGTCAAGTGAAATATGTATATATAGGGATTTAGTAAACAAATTATAATCCTGACTTAGTCAGTCTGTCAGAATCCTGTTTGATCAGAATCAGCGGTTGTATTAAGGCATAATTTGAGAGGAATTATGTAAATTATTCATTGGAATTACTAATTATTCTTTGACTAGATTAATACATTATTTGTGGATCTTTGTGAGTTCATTCAAAGACATTCTTGATTGTATTACTGATGCATTATGACATTCAGGTCTATTGGAATTCATTTGCAACATTCTATACATTTGGACCTGTGATAGGACATTTAGGATTATTTGGGATTTAATTCACAATAATGTGTTTCTAAAATTTGATTTTGTAAATTAGATAAGCAAATAACTTGTTGATTTTACTAAACTTATTGGGTTTACTTTCTGTTACGTAGTTTAAGACCTAGAGTCATAACAAAGGTAATAGCGACAATAATAAGTATGGGAACTTTTATGAATTCATTTATTTTTGTGGATATGCCAAATGTAGAAAATACATGTGTATTTACCATTATGGTGTGAAACTGGGATCCAGTTCCCATAGAAATATTAATGCTCATTGTGTCATTAAATTTAGAGTTGTGGCAACCAAACATTAATCCACAGAAACTGGCACACAGGAAACAAAATAGTAAATTGACAGTAAATGATTTGTTTATGTGCATAAATGTTGATGATGACAATATATATATATATAACTCAGACAATAATATTCTCATTAAAGATCTGTAACTCAGACAATGATATTCACATTAAAGGTCCATAACTCAGAAATTAATATTCTTATTCAAAGGTCCATGTCTCATAACTCAGACAATAATATTCTCATTAAAGGTCCATGACACAGAATTTAATATTCTTATGTTACGAGTCTATGCTCTTAAAATAAGTAACAGATAAGAGTGAAGACAACAATCTTTATAAAATAACAAATAATTTATTTCCCTAGAGTGCCAAGTGAAAAATGAGAAAAAAGAACTTACGGTTTTACGAATTAAATCCAAAAATAATCCAAGAATTCAAAAAAAGAAGTCATAGTAATAAAAAGTCCTGAATGAAATTGAGTTCGAGTCCCGATGAAATCCAAAATGGAAGGCGATACGTCTGTTGTGGTCTGCGAAGTGCTGCTGTGCCAACAATCCTTTGTTGAATCACAGAAAATAATATTCCAGTTTTGAATTCAGTATAACTGCCAATAAATGTCTTTATCCAAGAATTTTGCAGGAGCACTTATGTATTTCCAGAGAAAAGAATCACTTGCATTCAATAATTTGAAGAAAAAATAAAAATTCAATCCAAACTGGTCACAACATAATAACAACTTAACGTTTCAATTGTTTGGAGCCGACTAACAAACTTCTATTTAAATTAAAAAAAACAAAAAAACAACAGTTATACGCTAATTAAGACGCAAAACAGATTCCCGGATGAGGGTCAAAAAGTTCATAGTTCTGGAAAAAATATAAGTTTGTAACAATAGATACATGCCACCCGTCACATAATCCAGGTATGACCTTGACTTAATGATTCTTACTCTGAGAAGGAAAAAAAAATTAAAACAAATTTTAAAAAAGTTGTTTACCAAAACTGTCACTGATTTTGGAACGAGGTCAAGAACTAGATACAATGTTAGTTGTTTACGTCAATGATATAAAAAATTTTAAAAAATCAGTCAGTTCAAACAGAGCTGAACTCAATGTTACATTACAATAGCATGTAATGGAATTAAAAAATATAAAACTAACAAAAAAATAATTAAATAAAATATAAATAACACTTATTAAAGGTCCGTGACTCAGACATTAATATTCTCATTAAAGGTCCTTAACGCAGATATTAATAATCTCATTAAAGGTCCATAACTCAGACATTAATATTCTTAAATTACATTCATCTGTTATTTCCATGTGAAGGTCATGTTTGTATGGGTCATTGATCTTATTATTTGCAGCAACCATGATATGAACAAGAAATTGTAACTCATCAATAAATACTTAATTCAAAGTATCTAAATTTTCTATGTTCACCATATAGTGGAGTGTATGATTTTATGATGTTGTCTGCCATTTTGTCCATCTTTCCAATTTAGTTTCAAAAAAATAACTGGAGATCTCCACCATGTGCCATTACCAACCGTATTGAGTAATTTTGTTTGGGAAATTTGTGGCTGTGCATGCGAACATGATTTTAATTGTCACAAATATGCACGGCTATAATTACTCATTCGTGACACAGTTTACAGTTGCAGTGAGTGCTATTTATGTCTTAAAGCCATGTCAATGGTATTTGGTAGTTAGAAAAGTTTATATTTTCTTATAGATTTTATGAAAGATGAGATTTAGGGAAAGAAAATAAGTTCCAATACAGAAGATTAATCAGAGTACACAGCAAATAGAGCGCTGTGCATCACGCTGATGCATGACATTGATAAGGAAGATTCTTTATGGTATGACTTTTAATGTGGATTCTTTCTTTATTCTAAGCTGTTATGGAACAGTCCGTTTAAAATAAAAACCTGCGTAGCATCAGTTTATTGCAACCTGCCCTGGTGAACACCACCATAAACACTAGACGTCGATTCGTTCTTAGTAAACCTGTTTATGCCACATTGTTTGGGGAATGTTCTCCTTACATTCTTAGCCATTTTGGAAAAGTCAGTTTAAAAAGAAAATACGATGGTGTCAGTGTATTGCAACCAACCCTGGCAAATAATCCAACAAAAACGGTCACCTATTTACCATTTTGTTAAGTACTCTTGTCCATCATATGGAGCTAAACGTTGCATAGTCCATGCACTTAACATTTATTGGTCTTCGTTCCTTTCTGTACACTGAGCTACTGCTACAAAGTGTTATTATGATATTTAGAATATCAGCAGATGCAAATTTGATTATTATGGTGATTGTCTTTTGAACTCTATTTTGGAAGGAGTTATGTCCCCATAGTGTTGGGATATGACACTGTCATTCTCTGGAGTTTACTGTTGATTACGTCTATCCTCTGCATGCATCAGTCAGTCTCTTGAGTTTACTGTTAATTACCTCTATCCTCCGCATGCATCATTATTACAAGTAAGGATATTTTGAAGACCAATTCTACATTCAAATGAATTACAACCTGATCACACTTTGCAAGTACTTTATATAAACTGCAACTTTTGTCTCTGTAGTAAATATTTAATTCTAAATCATCAATAATTAAAATACAAGCCAGCTCATAGAGCTTTTTATTCATTATAATTTCATATATAGTACCATCATTGCCCCCCCCCCTCATAATATTCATAACATATTTTGTGATATTATGATAGTTGTTGTGGGTATGACATAAAGGGAAAATTAAACACGGTTTCCGAATACGTTGCTTCCTGCAGATACATTTCTATAAAATATTGGCACAGTTTTGAAAACTAAGTGTGGGTGTATAATCATCTAGAAGCATACCATCAAAAGGCTGACTTAATGTTACAGTTGCAGCACACTCAACTGATATTTTTTATATCTATAAAATGAATTTTCAACCTCTCTAAATCAATTGGAAACCTCTAAACTGAATAACAGAGAGCATTCATTAAATTTTAGAGCTCTCTAATAGAATTAGAGATATCTTCCACTGGCGTTGGTGGAACAAATTTATAAATGAATTTAATGAGGTCTTTAAATAAATTATACACCTCTTTCAATTTAATTACCAAGCTCTCTTATTCATTTGAGGAGGTCTCTAAATAGAGTTTCCTGGCACCCAAGTCCAAGTTTCTTAACATTGAATAATAACTATTCTCTTAATTATTGATTCGCTTGAGCGTACAGGCTTGCGTAGCAGATTAACAATATCGCTTTAAACAAAAGTCGATGCACAACAAGAAGTAAATCAGCACATTGGTACTGAAGGAAATCAACTAGGTAAATAGAGTAATTATAATTTAGGCATCTCTGATACATATCAGCTGACAAACATAATCATGTATATAGGGTTTACTAATTTAAATAATGGTTCCTGTCATAAGTCTCCTGTCGTGTCTTACGTTGTACTTAAATATTATTCGAGAGGGAAAACATTTGTTTGGACTGTTCAGTGGAAATAGAAAGTGCCCATTATTTTGGACTATAATATTATTTTGGAACTGTTGTGAATTATTCGAAGGAATTCTGGACGATGACATTTTGGCGGACAAGAAAATTTCCGGTTCTGAAGTTTATATTGAACTTTTCATTATTTTGGACTTCAATATAACTCTTTCAGGATCACCTTGGATTCACTTCACAATGCTGTAAGTTACTCTCACATTTTCATTTATAACTTTGATAATTAAATTATTTGATAACTTTTACAAAACTTGTTTCTTTTGCCTCTTTCTGTATATATATATATATATATATATATATATATATATATATATATATATATATATATATATATATATATATATATATATATATATATATATATATATATATATATATATGACATCCAGACTAATATAATTAATTGTAATTAGGTATTTTAGGTATTTATTAGAGCCAAGATAACTCACCAAATAACTTAATTAAATATTTACCAACGATTAAGTCAATAAATAATTAACCACAATCATTTTGCCGCCATTAAGTATGTAATTTAGAATAGACAGTAAAGCATATAGTGAAGAAGTAATACAAAATATGTACCCACAATATTAGTGTGCTTAAAACCTGGCGTGGCCATTCACTCGAATATTAATTAAGTCAATTTAGAAATTTGGTTAATGTAGTCACCAATTGAAAGGGGGGTAAACTCGAACTTTTCAGCGCAAAAGAACAATGGTTTTCGAGTTTACCTCCCCTCAGCTGATTTCAACGCTAAATGGGAAACAATGGTTCTCACCTTTAACTCATTAACCCCTGGCGCCACGTTTACGCGGCAGGAGGTGGTAGCCTACTTCTGAGCTCTGTAGCGTCAAGGTCATGTATGACACAATAAAGTGGGTGGTATTATAGAAAGGTAGACAGATGTAGCTTTACGATGATACCAAATAATATGGATGTTCTAGTTGCACTACAAAATACAGAGGGAAAAACCTAACTTTTTAGACCCGAGTTTTTTCCAGCCGAAATTCGCCCGAGGTCGGAATCCGATTTTGTGTCCGGATTTTAGACTTTTTGGCCTCAGATCTAAGACAGACCGGTCTGAACTGCACACAGACAGGTGAACCTTTGCAAAAAGTAGGATAAGATGGGCATTTAGAATAAAGAGTGGTCTCGACACGAAAATGATGGGTCCGTTAAGCAAAAAAAAAAAGAACTCCAACTTTTACCCTTCTGCTCATGCTCAGGTGAAATAGCCAATGAAAAACGATGTTTCTAACACAACTAGGCATTAGGTTAACCTAAAATGTCTTGGAGGTCGATGTATTAGGATGTATTCAGAAATAGCCCCCAAAACTGGTTTCCTACTCGCATTTCAGGCGAAAACGACAAAAACCTCCAGGGGTTAATGTGTTAATGAATGTCTAAACTCTTTGAGTGTAACATTGTACGAACTGGAGAGTAAAACAACCAACAAATCTATTTAGAAATGGTGGCTTATTTGGTTTTTACAGCTGGACGGTGAAGGACACAAGTGAACTTGCTACGCGTCCTTTAATTTATACCCTTTGAAACCATGTACCTGAACCCGAGCGAGCCAGATCCAATTGGAATTGACGCTTGGTAACATATTGAGTATATGGAAAGAACGGAACATATCTGTCTCTAAATGATAAACTAACTGGTTACAAACCGCAATGAAGGCACAACCACCATAACACCCAAACAAAAACTAAAAAAACAAACAAAAAAGTAAACACGCACACACATGCGGAAATACAAATGGCATACCAAGTGAACCAGTGTAAAATATATTAACATTTACAGTAGTAAGAAATGGAAATTACAATGTTGATTTTATAATTCCAAACAATATACTTAATGATTTAGTTCATGATTCTAGATAGTATGCCAACATTGAAACATGATGATAAAATTAGAAATATTACAGACAAAAATTCACTAATAATATATTGAAGTTTAGTTACAGGAAATTCTATTGATATAACTAGTCCTAACGTATTGTCTTCATTTACATAAGATGTACCAAATACCAATATTTCCTATGCGTGTAACATCATAAGATATTAGAGAAATATATTTGAATATCTAATAATGAAATAGTAAATATTAATTATTTGTTAAAGAACACACACACACACACACACACACACACACACACACACGTGTGTGTGTGTGTGTGTGTGTGTGTGTGTGTGTGTGTGTGTGTGTGTGTGCAACGTACATTCAAGATTTCTTTTAAGTGGAATAAAGATTTTATAGAGCAAATTACCAAAAATAAGTAAAGTTACTGTTAAACTATTTGGATCTAATATTGGGTCCGTAGTATTAAACCAAAACTAAGTAAAGTTACTGTTAAACTATTTGGATCTAATATTGGGTCCGTAGTATTAAACCAAAACTAAGCAAAGTTGCTGTTAAACTATTTGGATCTAATATTGGGTCCGTAGTATTAAACCAAAACTAAGTAAAGTTACTGTTAAACTATTTGGATCTAATAATGGGTCCGTAGTATTAAACCAAAAGTAAGTAAAGTTACTGTTAAACTATTTGGATCTAATAATGGGTCCGTAGTATTAAACTAAAAATAAGTAAAGTTACTGTTAAACTATTTGGATCTAATAATGGGTCCGTAGTATTAAACCAAAAATAAGTAAAGTTACTGTTAAACTATTTGGATCTAATATTGGGTCCGTAGTATTAAACCAAAAATAAGTAAAGTTACTGTTAAACTATTTGGATCTAATATTGGGTCCGTAGTATTAAACCAAAAATAAGTAAAGTTACTGTTAAACTATTTGGATCTAATATTGGGTCCGTAGCATTAAACTAAAAGTTGCAAAAGGTCAAGAAGAGATACATGAAGATATCTTGAACAAAAGTCTGTTGAGAAGAAATAATAGAAGATAAAAACAATGATTTAAGAATCAGAAGAATTAAGAACATAAATAAAACAAGCAATACAAGACTTATTAAAGGGAAATACTCAAGTATGATAGGTCTTTGTTAATACGGCAAAACAAAACTTATTAAATCAACTTTGTAGAAAATTCTTGACTGGAGATAAATAGGTATCGTTTTTTCTACCATTATGTAATATATTGGTGAATGTCGCGAATAAATACTTCTTTCTACCATTATCCAGTATATTTAGGTGTATATCATGATATAAATACTGTATTTCATGGTGTCGAACACTCCGTACTAATATTGGATATACATCCTCCTGTAGATACATTACGAGAGCAGAGAGAGAGAGAGTAACTCCAGGTAGGTTTAACAAATTATCTTATAGATGCAAAACTTGAATTGTCTCTGTCAATAGCAAATGATACTGAAATAAATTTAGCAAAGCCAAACAAATGTAAATTGAACTAATGAAGTATATGGCGAACAATATAACGCCAATATACTCAATCCAACGTGGAGAAAATCACTACAAAATACATCAGAACAATTACCAAGACATGTATTTATTGTATTGAAGTGTGGAGCCATATCATAAGTAATAGCCACAAATGAAATAAATGCAAATTTAAGACAAATGTCTGTTAGAATTAATAGTTTTCAATAACTCGATGCAATTTTATTGAACTAAATATAGATTATGCAAAAGCCTATGTGATGTTTCAAGATGGCATAAATACTGGCACACATACATATTTGCTAATTTGGAACCATATATCCCCTATGTCTATTTTATGTTAGCTAGATTCATGAAAAACAGCCCATATTTCAATTTGATGTTAGCTAGCATGATGAAAGACATCCATTATTTCAATTTGATGTTAGCTAGCATGACGAAAGACATCCCATATTTCATTTTGATGTGGCAGGCATGATGAAGGACATCCCATATTTCAAATTGATGTTAGCTAGATTGATGAAAGACATCCATTATTTCAATTTGATGTTAGCTAGATTGATGAAAGACATCCATTATTTCAATTTGATGTTAGCTAGATTGATGAAAGACATCCATTATTTCAATTTGATGTTAGCTAGATTGATGAAGGACATCCATCATTTCAATTTGATGTTAGCTAGATTGCTGAAAAACAGCCCATGGTTCAATTTGATGTTAGCTAGCACGATGAAAGACATCAATCATTTCAATTTGAAGCTAGGTAGCATGATGAAAGACATCCCATATTTCAAACTGTTGTTAGCTAGCATGATGAAAAACTTGTGTGTGTGTGTGTGTGTGTGTGTGTGTGTGTGTATATATATATAT
>JAECUM010044128.1:0-41151 GCA_016617855.1 Megalonaias nervosa | reverse complement strand
TATATGTGTGTCTGTGTGTGTGTGTGTGTGTGTGTGTGTGTGTGTGTGTGTGCAAATGATAGATATATCCTCTATTACAACATTTTGGAGGTGGAATGAGACAGATCAGACAACTCTGTAATGAGATACCCCCCACCTACCCATAGTTAAAAAAATCTTAATATAGAATCATCTATAGGGCAGAATTAAAAATTGCTTTATATAATATTTTCCGTCTTTAGATGCACTTTTGAGCAATTATTTTTATTACAAAAATGGCTCAGAGGAAGTTTACTCTCCAAAACCGCTAATAAATCAGCAAAACACTTTCATGGCTAATAGTTCACACCGTATATCAGAACAGTCGATTGATACATACTGCTGCGTGTATTTAAGATATCCTAAATACGTGTATCTCAAGAAATATGTGACCATTAAACGATACTTCGCATACTAATGTGTGTATCGATCAGGTGAAGGCATTCTTCAATCCAGCCCAGATTGGTATAAGCAAACATCCCATATACCTCTATAAAACGCTGCGGCATTTCTTGATAAACCCACCATGGATATATAGGTTATCGATCAGGGTGAAATAACGGGACATTGACTCAACAGGCAAGAGTTATCCAGCACAGTAGCAATGGAATGTACTCGAGCTGATAAATGTCCACCATGTTTTAAGATGTATTTGATCTAGTCACGGTTGCTACACATTGTAACGTAAGCAAGACATAATTGAAATCGTGTCAAGCAAACTATTCTTTCGCAATACATCCCTGATAAGTTGAATCTTTTACAGCTAAAATGAACACTTCACAGAGAAATGCTTTTCGTGATTTTAGATGACCACCCCTGTAAATGTAATGTGCTTCTCTGAGATGTGTGTGCTTTAAGAAAATTGTTCCAGGTGAAGTGTTACATAGTATAGCATTTGTTTAATGTTTTCTTGCTGATTTGTAAAATAAACTTCAATTAAAAAGAGAAGGCGTGCATTTTCCTCTGTCTTGTACTTGAGACGGTACAAGTATTATCTATTGCCCAATCCCGACGTTTGTGCTAAAATATGCAAGACATAAATCAGACAAAAATATCTCATTTTTCTATCATATCAATATTTTTTCATATCCATATTAATAAATCGATGTCAAGAAACTATGACAAATCTTGACTAAGTGTGGAATGTTACCTGTGTAATATCCAATGCAATAATGGCGTAGGATATGGTCGCTAATTAGAATGTGTGGTGTAATAGAAAATTACATTAATGGTCCGGGTATCTGATGTAAAAGTATAAATAAAGGTGTCAGAGATGAGACTTGACAGTGATCATATCTGCAAGAACTGCATTATTTATTTAGGACACTGGTATTTGAGAAAGAAACCCTATTAATGTGCAATCGAAATATTATGCAAAGACACTTACCCATCGATGTTTTGAAAGTTAAACGAAACAGCTATACCATTCACAGAAAAATGTTACTCATCACTTACTCATCACATATGGACTCAAACGATCAGTACGATCAATATGTTGTGGAACATATTAACCTTCAGACACTTGGGAAATTCATCAATGTTATATGCAAAATGATTCTTGATGGTTCAGGGTGTGTGTAAAGAATTTCGAAATACCTGTATAATAAATTACAAACTAGACAGTTGACATCATTACATTCTTCCTGTATTAACACACACACACACACACACACACACACACAAGCAATTTCTCTTTTGAATTCAATACTCGAGTCTTTGGCTTAGGGCAGTGTAATCAACGAAAATAATGTACATGTCAGCGTTGAGAATTTTATAGATATCATCCAGGATGCAGTACGGAAATGTGTACCACACAAGCATGTTATTATTTGCAAACACAATCCACCTTGGCTGCATAATGAAATTAGGAAACGTATAAGGCAGAGAAAACGATTGTATAACAAGCGAAACGTACACAAAATCCCAAGCACTGGTTTCTATATAGGCAAAAGAGAAACATGGTTATTAACGAGTTTAGGAGGTGTAAATGTAATTTTTTTAAAGACTATAAAGGATTGAATCGGGTATTCACATGGAAACCCAAAAATCTGGTGGAAACTAATTAGAGAAATTCAAGGAAAGTAAAAAAGGAAATCATGCGAATATTTGATCGTGAATGATGAGGTTATAAGTGAAGACGAAGAAAAGACAGAAGTTTTCATTGATTTCTTTTGTGAGCAGTCAACTATACAAACCAAAAATTTACCCCAAATTCACAAGTTAGCTCCATGAGATTGAACATATCCTCCACTTGAAAAGATTAAAATAACCGATGATGTTTATACTGTTTTAATAGGTATAAATCCATCAAAAGCACGCGGCCCTGACTTACTGCACCTTAAAGTGCTGCCCAAAATTGCAGTCAATTAAATAGCACTTTGCCGCTTATTCAGTATCTCCTTGCAAACTTCAGTGTTTCCAGATCACTGGAAACTAGCAAACGTAGGTATGCCTATTCATAAGAAAGTCTCTAAAACCATTGTGTCCAACTATCGTCCTATATTTTTACTATGTACTTTATCTAAAGTTTTTGAGAAGTATGTATATAAATACTTAAGCAGTTATATTGTTCAACACAATATAATTTCACATAATCAATCAGGTTTTCCACCGGGTGATTGGACAACACATCAGTTAGCAGACATTTACAATACAATTTGTTCTACGTTAGACAAAGGAAATGAGGTTAGGACCATTTTCTTCGATATTAGCAAGGCTTTTGACAGAGTTTGGCACAAAGGCTTGCTCTCAAAATTAAAAAATATTGGTATTCATCGAAATCTTCTCTTTTGGTTTGAAAGTTATTTAGTGACAAGAAAACAGCAAGTTATTATAAATTCTAAATCATCAGATGTTCGATGCATTAATGCTGGAGTCCTCCAGGGGTCTATTTAGGGACCATTATTATTGTAATTTTTATCAATGATATTGTAGATAATACAGACTCATCAGTCAGACTACTTGCTGACGATACAGCATTATATATAATAGTTATTAACCAGATCACAGCTTGTGAAAACTTAAACACTGATATTCAAAAGATATACGAATGGTCGAGACGTTGGTTAGTTACATTTACTCCAGACAAGACAGAATCATTGCACAAAAACGGAACCAGAACCATCATCCTATATTATGCACGGCTGAAACAAACCTACTAGAGATTTCTCAGCACAAACATGTGGGCATTATATTATCCAGTGATGGCACTTGGCACGCATACATTATACAATTCTCAGAGATCAAATCCTATACACACACCCCCCCCCACCCTTTCGCTCTTACAATCAAAAACAACACAAATATTTCTAGCTGTGTAAAATTATATTAGCATGATTAAGAGATTTAATTAACTGACTGAACTCACAACCATTTGAGTTGCATCTAATTAGTTTTTATTCATTGCTATTCTTCGTACGGAAGTGGTACTGGCATCGAGATGTTATATTCTCTTCTCTGTTGGGGAGACAGTGCTAATAAACTCAGGTTTTCTACCAAATACCCAAAAGCATATGTTCGTAATTGCATTTAACAAAGTTTCTCAAATAAATATATGGTTTAAAAGAAACAATTTTTCTATACTTCCTTCAACTTCATCAAACAATAAACCTTGTCATCTAAATTCAAAACGAAATCTACTCCCAGTAATCTAAATCTGGCGATTAACCCATTAATATCAATTTTGGGACATATTTTCATTAGAAATGTTTGTTTTTCCGATCCAAATAGATTTTCATTCAGAAACATTGTAGTGCAAACCTGAAGCCGAGACAATATTTTTTTCCCTCGGATAGACACATCTTTCTTCCAATCTAAGAATCACCCATTTAAAGCTTTCTTTCTTTTTCACGAGGTTGTTTTCATAATCTAACTTTAATACTACTTTTTCTTCTCTCCATTTCTTTTCCTTTCAAATCTGAATTTTCTATCATCTAGATGAAAATTTAAATATCCTTCTGTATACCACCTTATGTTTAATTAAAATTTTACATCAACATCAGCTGTGATCATTATTTAATGTAAGCATCCTCCATTATGTTGATCTCGAAAAAGTTTAAGATCAAATTCATTTTGCCATTATTATCTCAACAAATAGATTGTTTCATTTTGCTTTGCGAGACAATTTTTCATTAGTCTTTGGGACAATAGAAAATAATAAAGAGTACAGAATCTATGAGAGAAATTACAGGAATGACATGGAAAACAACAAGTGAAAATCAAACTTCAATCACTGATTTTAAAAGATCATATCTTCTTGTGTGTGTGTGTGTGTGTGTGTGTGATTCAGATTTTCAAGGCAGCTTTAACAATTTTCCACTCATATCACTACATTGTCTGTAGTGTGGCAGTTTATAGTGATATCAACCACTGGGGAATCATACCACAGAAATGTAGGATCATGTCCCACCCAGTCACATTATCCTGACACCACGTCGACCAGTCCTAACACTAACCTCTTAATGCTGATTGCCAAGTGAGGCAGCTGCTAGTACCATTTTTATAAGTCTTTGGTATGACTCGGCCGGGCTTCGAACCGGCGACCTCATGTATCTGAGGAAGATGCTCTAACCACTTAGGTCACTGGAGTAGTCCCAATCCTCATCAAATCCCTTCTTGACATTGCTGATAACCAAACAATAAAATGTGTCTCCAAAGACAAATTCTAAACAATGTAGATTTCACTGAGAAGAATATTCTAAATCATACTGGCTAAGTGCCAATGAAAGATAAAACTACTTTTATATAACTATCCTAAGGGAAATAATAAAATCCAATTCATGTTTATAATATAGGCAAGCAAATAATAAACATCACTTTTTCTCAGTTGCTTCCTGTTATATGACTGTTGGAAACACAGGCCAAACAAAGACCAACTTTTTCATAAAACAATTACTTGGATACTCTAATGATGACAAATTTAGCATAAATGCTCTCAGTGATGAACAACCAAAGTACAAGTTAATAACAGATTTATTCAACACAACAGAAAATTGTCATGATATTGCATATAAATATCTTCCATTTGAGGCTAGCCTCTTTAGGAGCAGAATCCGCAGAGATGGTTCAACCTTGCGTGTTCTTTGAGAAATTATTTTAACTTTTGGCTTAGCAGATGGATTCACAATTTCAATGTCATCAATTGCTGGTTGTTTCGCGCAATATTCTTCTATGTCAAGGGCATCCAGAAAAGACAAATCTGCATTGTTTTGATTTTGGTCCTTTTCACCCTCTTTTTCTTGCATGGAAAATGTATCTTCTCTACACCATGATGTACTGTTGTTCCAAGAAATGATTTTAACTTTTGGCTTAGCAGAAGGATTCACAATTTCAACGTCATCAATTCCTGGTAGTTTTGCGCACAATTCTTCTATGTCTCTACACCATGATGTACTGTTGTTTAAGTCTGAAATAGAAAAGAAGTATTTTATTATCAAATTATTAATAAAGTGATAAGATGACTATAAAAACCCATAATAAACATTGCAACTGATCAAATACACAAAACTCTGGAAGTACCTAGGATTCTATCTGCAATACTTCAAAAAAAAATATTAAACTAACACAAGTGATGCCATCATGTCATTTAAGTCATGGGCATATGGTTTGAGACCTCCATATGTTCTTCTCTTCATTAAATACATTCAGTGGTTTTTTCCAATAAATTTTTGCACCATGATAAAAAGAATCTTACATTTGTGATCAATATCAATAACATTTATTAAACTTATCACATAATTTACATCTTTTGTACAGCAAGTCTAGCAAAAGGTATAAATTATTAATCTTGTTTCATTTGATATGAGATCTCATATAAAATCAATTGCTTGAAAACCCATACAGGATAGCAAAAATTTAATGATGAACATGGATTGTTCTTCGAAAAGTATACCTAAAGAAATAAAAAAACAGTGAAAATAAAGGTAAGTACCATTTATCTCTTCTTTCATGGTTCCTGGCAGCAAAATCTCAGCAGAAAGAATGTAGAAATCCTCAAGGATATCATCTTGATTCTGTGAATCTGAGCTCAGGTTCAAACTGTCTGGACACACGATTTCATACTGTTCATCCAGCTCATCAAGTGTAACTAAAAGCTCAAAGTTAAGGGCATATCTGTTGCTATAAAGAAAAAAAAGATATCTCATGAGAAGAATATTACAATTAAAATTATATTCTAAGCTTAATGAAAGAGCGACAAAGATGAATAGATTTGATATTTTACAAGTTAGGGCATCTATAATTCACATTTTCTATATTTTGTTTCATAAAAGATTTCATCAGTAGACAGCATTTCATTTTAATAAGGCAATTAAAGAACCATTACCAGTGAAAATAGGATGATTGGAACTATTTATGCCGTAATCAGCCAGAAAGTTGCATTTAATCTGACCACAGGTCCAGAGTAAGATTACTCCAGAACAGCAAGGATAATATTTTCCATTCCCACCCCCCTCCACCTTTCAACCTCGTTTAAAAAAGAAACTCAGTTATCTTTGGAATGAAGATTAGTTGGTTGGTTGATTATATTTTTACGGCGCACCAGCACTATGAGGGTATTTAGCGCCATACAAAAGTTTATATCTTTGATCGTTTAAAAGTGGTAATAGGTTTCGTATCGACCAGCGATATGAAACCAAAATGTTGAAAGTAAAACGATAGGATGGTAACGGTGGTAAATAAATAAAGCTTCCCGATAAACGGGGAATGAAAATGGTATATGATAATGAAGACAGATGAAAGGTAATTAAAATTTAGGGACGGTATATATAGCACATAAAACTGCTCAAGGTGATAGCATAAAAGCTATAGTTTATAATAAATGTTTACTTCCTTCAGGAAGTCTATAATACAATCCACGCCGACTGTATCAAAGAGCTCCCTAATATCATGCACATTATAATACTGATCGTGCGTAGGTTGGAGGTCGAAACACTCCAACATAAAGTGCTTAACGGTGCATGGTTGATTGCAAGAAATGCACTCTGGTAGGTCTTCTCCTTTTAGGATGTGGGAATGGGTTTAATAAATATGACCAATTCGAATTCTTGCAATTACTACCTCCTCCCTACGGATGTTTCTGTAGGTGGGAGTCCATTCTCCTAGGGTTGGCTTGATGGCATGAAGTTTGTTGTTCACTCCATCATTCCATGATACCTGCCATTTCTGACGTAAACATTCCTTGATACTAGGTTTAAAATCAGTATACGGTATTTTAAAATCAGATGGTTCAAGCGATAGGGCCATTTTAGCGGCGCGGTCTGCTTTGTCATTACCTTTAATTCCAATATGGCTGGGTAACAAACAGTATACTATATTGTTGGAGGTACTCAGCTAGTATTTTTTAGGAGAATATTGGCTAATAATGTGTTCTCCAGTTTTCTATGATGTAGTGACTGAAGTACTGATAGTGAGTCGGAGAAGATGATGCTGTTTAAAATACGTTTGTTTTCAATGTAAAACAGAACAAGGTATATTGCTTTGATTTCGGCTAAAAAAATTGAAGTACCATTTGGCAAGCGAACTTTTGTTGCGTGTTTTCCACTAACGAAGGCTCCAGCAGCCTTTTCCTCATCTATTTTTCTATCAGTATAAATTCTTGTGTAGTTTTCAAATCAAGCGAGGAGTTCATGAGAAGAGTTGTGGAAGATGGAAGGGTTTGTCTCCGATTTTTTTCCATCGTGTAACGTAAGAAGTACCTTTGGTTGTTTGAGTAGCCAGGGGGTGTTTCGGAGATGGACGTCTTGTGAATTTGTGGAAGATCAATTTTGGTACTGTCGAGGCAGGGTGATATTCTAATGCCAAAGGAAGGTATGGCGTTTGGTTTATTTTCGTGTAAGGTTTTGTATTTGGGTTGAAAAAGCAGGGTTCAGAGGGTTTGATTTTAATTTAAGTGCATACTGTGCGGAAAGCATTTCTCTACGTTGTGATAAGGTGGTTCCTTCGCTTCAACGAGTAGGCTTTCACACGGGGATGTCTTAAATGCTCCCAGAGCGAGTCTTATTCCCTGATGATGAATTGGGTCAAGCATCTTCAAATAGGATTTCCTAGCTGAACCATAAACAATGCAACCATAGTCTAGTTTCGAGGAATAAACAATCTATATAAACTGAGTATGACTTTTCTATCAGCACCCCAGTCAGTGTGCGCTACTACTTTAAGTAAATCTAGAGATTTCATGCATTTAGCTTTCAAATTCTTCAGGTGTGGAATAAAAGTCAGTTTCCTGTCGAAGATAATACCTAAAAACTTTGTTTCCTCAACAACTGGAATAGGTGTTCCGTCCAGCGTGAGTTTAGGTTCATCATGATGTCTTCGTAAGTGACAGAAATGCATACATACAGTTTTTGATTTCGAGAATTTGAAACCGTTAGAATTGGCCCAATTTTGAATCTTGTTGATATTTTGCTGTAGTTGTCTTTCAATTGTATGCATGTGCTTTGATCGGTAACATATTAGAAAGTCATCAACGTATAGAAAGCAATCCATCCCAGGAGCCAGACACTTGGCTTTAGCTTAGCTTTAATCCTCTTCGTGCCTAGTTGGCACATTGGGCGTCCACCGCTGTCCTCCATTGGTCCCTGTCCTGTGCCACTTTCTTTGCTTTTCCCCACGATAGTTTCACGGTTTTCAGCTCGGCATCGAGTGTTCTTCTCCATGTGTTGGCAGGGCGTCCTCTATTTCTTTTCCCTTGGGGATTCCACTCTAGGGCGTGCTTCGCGATGCTGCTGCTGCCTTTTCTCCAAGTGTAGCCCACCCATCGCCAGAGATGGTTACAGTGATCAGCTCTTGCTTTGTCCTTTTCCAGAGTTCTTCATTGGACACTTTCTCAGGCCACCAGATGCGAAGGATCCGTCTCAAGCACTTGTTGATGAAGACTTGGAGCATCTGGTCCAGCGCCTTTGTTCGTTTCCATGACTCAGAGCCGTAGAGCAACACTGTCTTCACATTGGTGTTGAATATGCGTATCTTGGTGTTGAGGCTGAGTTTCCCGCTGGTCCAGATTGGCTTAAGCACGGCGAAGGAGTTACGTACTTTGCGGATTCTGGCTCTGATGTCCTCGTCTGTTCCTCCTTTGTTGCTCACCTCACTTCCAAGATAGGTGAATACTTCAACATCATCCAGTGCTTGTCCTTCGAGAGTGATGGGGTCTGTTTGCTGAGCATTCATGCGCATAGACTTGGTCTTCTTGCCATTGATGGATAAGCCTACTTTGCTAGCAGTTTCTTGTAGCAGGGTCGTTTTCTTCTGCATGTCTCCCCAGGCATGTGACAGGAGGCAGATGTCATCAGCAAAGTCCAGATCTTCAAGCCTATTCATCATGGTCCACTGGATCCCCATTGGTCTGTCAATGCTTGTTTTCCTAACCCAGTCGATGACTATAGAGAAGAGCAGAGGAGAGAGAAGGCAGCCTTGTCTCACTCCGGTAACAACCTCAAACGCTGGTGAAAGAGTGTTGTTGTGGATAACCTGGCAGCTAGTGTGGCTGTAGATGCTTTGCTGGGCCTCCACGACCTTCTCTGGCACTCCATAGTGGCGTACAATCTTCCACATCGTGGTTCTGTCTTCGCAACTGACAGAAATGCATACAAAAAGCTTTTGATTTCGAGAATTTGAAACCGTTAATATTGGCCCAATTTTGAATCTTGTTGATATTTTGCTGTAGTTGTATTTCATTTATATGCATGTGCTTGGATCGGTAACATATTAGAAAGTCATCAACGTATAGGGAGCAATCCACACCAGGAGCCAGACACTTGGTGATGCTATTAATTTTTATGTTGAAAAGCGTCACAGATAAAATACTGCCCTGGGGCACACCCGTCTCTTGATCGTGCATATCAGAGAGGATGGAGCTCACTCGTACCTTGAATTCCCTGTCTGAGAGAAAGTTTGATATGAAAGAGGGCAGACATTCTTTTAGACCCAGATCGTGCAGGTCATTTAGTATTCCGTACTTCAATGTTGTGTCATAGGCCTTTACCAAGTCAAAGAAAACCGCTACTAAGTGTTCCTTTTTGATGAAAGCGCCGCGAATAAATGTTTCCAGTCTAACCAGATGATCATTGCTACTACGACCATATCGAAAGCCACTTTGGAAAGGAGATTTTAAATTGTTGGTTTCCAAATACCATACAAGCCGAGAATTGATCATTCGTTCCATTGTTTTGCATACGCAGCTACTCAGTGATATGGGTCAATAGTTGGTAGGATCTGCGCAGTCTTTGCCTGGTTTGGGAATTGATATTACTGCTGCTTCTTTCCAAATTTTTGGTACATTACCAGTAATCCATAAATCATTGAAGATTTCCAGAAGAACTTTTAAGGATGGTTCTGGAAGGTGTTTCAAAAACTGGTAATGTATATCGTCAGGCCCAGCGGATGTATCATGGGCCTTATTCATAGATTCCATAAGCACCGACGATGAAAACGGTTGGTTATAACTCTCTGTGTTATCCGATGTGAATTTTAGCTGTGACTTTTCTTTTTTAGCTTTTAATCTTCGGAAAGCTTCTGAATAATTAGACGATGAGGAATTTTTAGAGAAACAATCAGCAAGGATATTAGCTATTTCATGTTTGGTATTGAAATTGTTGTTATTTAGTTTCAGATGTCGGAAAGAATTGTTTTCCCTTTCCATTTATTTTGCGGATCGTGTCCCAAACTTTCTTTATAGAGGAACGAGAATTTAAAGTTGAAACATATATTTTCCATGATTGTCTTTTACTTTCTTTTTCGGGCGCTGAACGATTATTGAAATTTTTCAGTGCTTCTCCGCGTTGTCTAATGGCTTCTTTACATTCTTTGGTGAACCACGGCTTTTGGGTTCGTTTACAGTTCGGTGAGGACTTAGGAATGGATTCTTCTGCAATCTCAATTAAGACAGTGGTAAAATATCGAATAGCATCATTGTCTTTTAGAACCGTATCCATGTTAAGCCTAGTTGTACAAAGTGTTTCACACTTACCCCAGTCGGCTTTCTTCAAATTCCATTATGGAATTGCGGAATCAATTGTAGAGTTAATATTTTCAAGGGAGATTCGAAAGTGATCACTGCTGTAAAGGTCATCAGCGACCTTCCAATTATAATCCAAAAGTAGTGAAGGAGAACAAATTGTCAAGTTGATACACATGCATATACCCGTTCCTGGTTGTAAATGTCGGAGATTTGGTGTTATATAGACACAAGTCGTGTCTAGTAATGAAATCTTCGACATTTTTGCCCCCTGTCGCTTATGTAGTTTGATCCCGATAAAATGTTATGGGCATTAAAATCACCGAATAAAACGAATGGCGCAGGAAGTTGTTGAACAAGCGTGTCTAATTCATTTGGTAATAGGTTGGTGTTTGGTGGTATGTAAATAGAACAAAAGGTAATATCTCGATGTAGAGTTACACTCACAACAATTGAACAATGGCTTGCAAATTTGTGTTTAAAAGGATGACGCTATGAGGGGCTCTGTTGTTCACAGCAACAGAAACTCCTCCTGAGGCCCTGTCAACATTCTGAAAGTAGGTGTTAAACAGGGAGTAGTTTTTAAGTGTGATGTTATCCGTATCTTTTAAAAACGGTTCCTGCAGGCATAGTATTGCAGGATCATATTCATTTAAAGCAGAAGAATATCATTGTAATTAGCTTTTTGTCCTCGACAGTTCCATTGTATGATGATGTTATTCCTTATAAGGTTAAAGTGGAGATTGTGAAGCTAGGTTAGACTTTTCGCGGAGACAATCTGTGTAGTTATTTCTCTGGAGGAAGTATGGGGATAATTTTTTTGTTGGTAGGTCTGGAGCTACTTTGAGAACATGGAGCAGTATCTTCTGCATCAATGCTCTCAATGTCTCCAAACATATTATAGAGTTTGATGGCGTCATCTGACCCCTTTTGCTGCCTATTTCCTTGAGATCTGCTTTTATTCTTCGGTGATTTCGGTGGTGGGGTATTATTAAAAGTTGTTTGGGTAGATGCCGTGTTTTTTTTGTGGTTGGTAATGGGGGATGTTAGAGCGAGGTGCTGACTCGGGTGGATCTATCTGTGTTTGAGCGTCCTTCGTTGCTTTGGGATTGTTTTTAACTACAGTGGAGAAGGATGGGCCAGGAAGGATTGCTTTTGCCTGTACAAGCTTTCTGGCCTCTGGATAGGGAATGTTAGCTGTGTATTTTACCCTCTGCATTTCCTTCTCCTGTTTCCAGGTATCACAATCCTTGGAACTGGTGTGGTGCTCTTTTCCACAGTTCACGCAATGCGGAGTTGCTCTGCACTCAGATTCCTGATGAGAGCGATCTCTGCATCGGCCAAATATTTGGCTTTTTGAGCATCGGTCATCGTGATGGAAATATTTCTGACACTTATAGCATCGGAGTGGGTTTTGAATGTATTCATCAACCTTCACTTGCAGAAAGCCAACATTGACCACTCTGAGTACTATTGGTTTGTTGAAGGTGAGTACAATGGTGTTGGTGTCCTGCAGGTTGTTGTTTCGTTTAATGCATATCCTGCGGACTGCAATGACACCTTCGTTTTTCATCCCCTCAATGATATCCGTGTCGTTGACACCAGCCAAGTCACGACACCGAATCACGCCTTTGGACGTATTGAGTGTGCGCGAATGATGAGACTGGAATATCGAAGAATGTTTTCATTTTCTTGATGTTTTCTGTTTGACTACGTCGTTCACATTCAACAAGTAGGCAACCCGATTTCAACTAATTAACGCTTTTTGGTGTACCAATCGAACCGTTATTGTCTTTTCAATTACAAAGAGAATGAAGATTAAATTTTCAATCAGTGATCTTAAATTGGAGATTTTACTCGCTCCAACAGGCAAAGAAAAATTATTTAAAAAGTGGGATGAATTAAATGTGGTCTTGAATTTAAGTCTAAGCTACATCAACAAATGACAACCTATTTTCAAAGTGGATCCCAAAGTTTTATAGTGAACTCAAGATCTGCCCACTTACCCCCTATTGCGATACACAATGGCTCAAAACATGCCTTATCAAAGATAAAATGTATCACTATTCTATCCCGTTTTCAGTTGGAGGTGCAATGTAAATTACAAAGGCAATAGTTTATTTTCAGGACTTTGAGAAACATGTACAGATCTTAAACTGTACCTTTTTGATGTATACTCTGATTGCACATTCGCACACATATCTCACTCCACCCACCTTATATGATATTTTCATTACAGGGTTTTAGAACCAATTGCCACACAATTTAAGATATAACATCAATTAACTTTTAATAACAGAGGAAATTATATTTCCATTTTGAAACTTAGGATATTAACTAATTTTCACTGACAAATAATCATTTTCAACATGCAATATTTATTTTTTTAATCAAACTGATACTTTAGGATATTTTGCCTAATGACCGTTTATGCTTTTGTTTCCTAGTATATAGTTCAGTGAATTAGGGTTTTGCAGCTTGTCGGTGACATAAAAACAATACATCAATTAAAAAAAAGAAAAGAACAAACAAATGAAGGAAGCGACAGAGGAAGGAGTAGAGAAAGAGATCATATGTAAGAACTGACTGAACGAATAAACAATAAATAAATACGTATGAAAACCAACAAATATGTGTAAGAAATACATGTATACACACATAAATATAAGATCTTATCTTCCTTTACGTGAATAGCGGACACTTCATCGTGTGGTACAGAAAACGTGACATTTAAAAGAGCAGCGAAGTCACGAGTGAAAATATATCGTTTTTACTAACACAAGATGAAATATATATGGAATTTGAACAGGAAAAATATAATTTTACTAAATACCAAACTTGCAAAAGAATAGAAGTTCATAAGATTGATACTCACTCTTCAGCTCATCACCCCACCCCACTTCTCGTAAATTCATCTCGCTTTCATCGGTTGATCATATAAATATCAGTTAACCAAGAGAATTGTAGGATTGGGTTGACTTAATCTGTCGCAGTAAACTATATGTTTTACATTTTGTAAACTATTTGATCAAATCCGATTCAGCAATGAACACAACGTTTTAATTGGTATAACGGTACCAATTGTACAACCCCAGGTGGGCGAAGCTTAAGGTGTAGGGAACATTGCATTCAGAAATAAACCACAAAACTAGCTGTGATTGGTGCATTATGTAAGAGTTGTACTTTCTGTTAGGCTTAAAAAATGTTGAGCCTCTTGGCAACATGTGAGATTATGTTAATTCATAACTATATCACATTTTGTATTTTTTATGATTTTTTTAAAATGTGGTACACATGACTGAAAATGTGTCTGGTGTAACTAGATAACTCTTACCCCTGTCTAGTTCCAGCAGAGTTATCTCTCTTAAATGCAATGGAGTACCTGGTTCTGTCCTTGTCAAATTGACAATCTAACATTGTTCTCTGTGACAGTGGGTGACATGCATGCTGAGGTAGGATGGAAAGTATATTTATTTCACAAAACATTAGCATTGAGGTCTATGGAAAAACAATTGGTACCGTGATACCTAAAGGAAAGAACAGCCTCCCAGTGTATCCATAGAAACACATACATGTGGGCGGCATTTATGAACTGTACTAGTTAGATGTAGGAAAACAAATGGATGCTGAACATTTCTAGTCAAATAGTGACAGTCTTTTAAGAATAAAATGTATGAAATCTTCAGAAAATAGCACAAGTTGACTTTGGATGGTGGCTTTTGATAACTATAGCTATGACAGACATATACTTGTATTGCCTGAAGGCTTTATGTATGTGTAGTCAGCTCTCAGATTGGCATATATGCAACAAAATAAGTTATGTAAACATAATATAGTTGATTTTGGCCAAATATTGACTATTTTACCTGCAAAACATGATAAATCATGTATAAAAAAAACCCAACAAAAAAACCACTATCTTGGTTTTATAAGGCATGCCATAAAACAAGATAGAGAACACTCTAGGTTCACTTGTAAATAGATCACTTGTATCATATAGGATAATCTGGTATGAGTAATTTTAGGTAATTTATTAAAGATATTGTATTCCTTCCCAGTTTGATTTTAATTGTCCTGCTCTAATTGTCCATTTTTGTACACTTTTTCCTGCCTTGAAATGGTTCATGCAGTTTATTTAGATAAGTTCTCTGGCATTCCCTTTGTTGAAGTAGCAGGGAATACCAACAGACAAAAACAGTTTCTTTAAGTCAGCATTTCCTATTGACACTTGTATAAGCCCAATTATAACCTACTATTGACTTTCAATTAATTCTATTTATTTCTGTCCAGCTATTCTTGTGGAATTTCCATATTAGGTCAAACATTGAGTGATCACCATATTAGTCACATATTGCCCATTCCTTCCATTCAAGTCCACACTGTTCTTCAAACTTTGCATCCCATCGCAAGAATTCAAATTGGCATGGGATCATATTTGCATGTTTATGGAAGTCTGCACTCCACATCACGGCATTGTAGAGAACATGAACTATTTGAAATAAAAATGCTGTCTCATGTCAGTAAGCAAAATTACATCACTTTTGAGGTCTCCATTACGTACAAAAGCTTTGATTTTAGGTTCTCGCTTATCAGTAATGTATTTTTGGATAATTTAATTGCATTGAAGTTAATACATGTGTTCATGAACTCATCTATATTACATGGATAATATATTGGAGGAAATAAAAATACCACACCTTATGTATATCATTCAGTTGTCTCCCTTACACCAGATATAACATTTCAAAAAATAACAACTCACATTTTCAGTGATTGGTTATGAAAATAAAGAGAAGATTTGTGAAGTATTATATTAGCCCTCAGTCTTGATGCAAATGTAAGTAGAAGCAATTTAATAATTTCTCACAGGAAAGTTTACAAGTTGAAAAACTGATAAAGTATGTTTTGTTTGGTTTAAGTATTTTTCTGCTTAACTGAAAGAACATTATTGTTAATTTCTTATGTAGAAGAAATATAAACTATATGCATCTATATTATCTAAATTATTCACCCTTTTATATTAGACGGGAATGAAGACCACTTCGCCTGAAATTTTGGTGCATGTAAGGGATGTTATAGCACAGGTGCCTTCGGACTGTCCTTGGACCTATGGGGCACTGCCTCCATATATTTGTCCAAGGTAAGGTCATCAAACTTTCACTTCTCATTTTTCTCATCGCTGCTTTTGTCTCCTTTAATTCCTTTATCATAAGCTACATCTCCCTTTTAGATACACACCTTCCTCCTGTTTTTAACTCCATTTGACTCACTATACTTATTGTTTATCTTTGGCATTTTTCTGTATTTTATTCCCCAAATTTCACCCCCAAATCCAATATAACTACTTAGAAGCTGTGATCCATTATATTTGGTGACAGATTGGCTTATTGCGTCAATTTTATTCACTACACAAAGGAGCGAAGCTTTCTATTTGTATTACAAAGAGGATGGGTAAGTTGACCGTGGTGTGAGGACTGGGGGTTAGTGACCTCATGTATCTGCAGACAGTGTAAAGTGTTGAAAGCTTGTACTTTATAACAAGATTGGGTCATGTCCACCTGTCTCTGATGTTAAGTTCTGCATCTACCAAACAAATATAAAGTCCATTGTTATAGGTTAATCGTACTTTTTGAAGTACAAGAGGTACACACTTATTGGTACATTGACCTTTGACCTAGTTATTACATAATATGATATGATGTGTTTTATCCCATATCACCCATGTGAAGTTCAATAAGTGCTGATGTGCAGAAAATACAAGTCCTAGTTGAAACAAGTTATTTTATTCCCAAAATGTAGTTTGGTAGTAAAACACAAATATGAAAACAGCAGCTGAAATACTTCAAAGAACATTACATACACATTTAATATAAGACACAGCTTGGTACCTCATAAAATTGTTTTTGACAAGCGAGACTAAGTACACTTGTTACTTGTACAGTCCCAAGCTATATCACAGATTATTGAAAAAATTAAGGTTGGCTTTAGGTATCACGGTACCAATTGTACAACCCCAGGTGGGCGAAGCTTAAGGTGTAGGGAACATTGCATTCAGAAATAAACCACAAAACTAGCTGTGATTGGTGCATTATGTAAGAGTTGTACTTTCTGTTAGGCTTAAAAAAATGTTGAGCCTCTTGGCAACATGTGAGATTATGTTAATTCATAACTATATCACATTTTGTATTTTTTATGATTTTTTTAAAATGTGGTACACATGGCTGAAAATGTGTCTGGTGTAACTAGATAACTCTTACACCTGTCTAGTTCCAGCAGAGTTATCTCTCTTAAATGCAATGGAGTACCTGGTTCCGTCCTTGTCAAATTGACAATCTAGCATTGTTCTCTGCGACAGTGGGTGACATGCATGCTGAGGTAGGATGGAAAGTATATTTATTTCACAAAACATTAGCATTGAGGTCTATGGAAAAACAATTGGTACCGTGATACCAATTGTCGTTGTCAATGAAGTAAGGGGAAACAACCTGAAATACGACCGGCGTCGAGTCAAATTTCTTCTACCCAAATTAATTTCCATGTCTGAAAACTAATGTTGTTTTTATTTATTTGTTTTAGCTCAAAAAGTGTTCATTTTAGTTGCTGCTCGTATAACTTGTGTAGGGACACATAATCAAGCTTCGTGTGGCATGATGGAGAATCTTGTGTTTTCATACGTAACAATAAAAGGATATATTTCATATATGAAAAAAATAGGAATGAAATAAAACACGTTTCATCAATCAGATTCTACATTTCGTTCTCAAACATATCATAAACAAGAGTAAATAATAGATTAAAAATAATTGCAAGATTTAAAAATCAAAATAATAACTTACCAGTTATTATTCTCAATGTGATCCTTCATTTCGCATGTGGCCATTTATCTCCGGCAAAATCAGAAAGTGAAGAAAACTTGTAGACAGCTAACATCAAGAATGAGAGGGTTCGCCTTCAAATACTGTTTAAATTTCCTCATTTGAGGAAGCGATGAAACAACAACCTTCTTTATACATTGCATTCGAGTGCACAGAACAGTAAGCCTTCAATAGATCACACACTAATCTGCCCTAATTACAGCTCAGTTTCAAAAGTGCGAAGACATAACGAGCGTGGACACTAAAAGAAATGAGTTGCTATTAGTAAGCTGACAAGAATAAACTACCAAGCTGCAATTAAGACAATTTTGCTTACTGATGCAACTTCTAATTAAAACAAAATCTATCTGTCTATCCGTCCATCTGTCTAACTATCTATCTATCTATCGTACCTGACCTTTATCTGACAGTATATCTATCTATCTATCTATCTATCTATCTATCTATCTATCAATGCAAACACACACAGAGAAAGAGCCCGACAAAAGGATAGGTACTGAGGGAATCTTTTAAGGTTGCTCATATTTCCTTTTTGCGAGTCTCGAGAAACAAACATTAAAATCATTGAACGAGGTTCAAAACTTTTCATTTGGAATGACCATAAATGGAAAATTCCATTCATCTCATGACAAAGAATACTGATTTTAATTTAAGACAATATTACTGCAGTATTGTGTAGCAAGAACATTTTTATTATGACGCCTCATTCATTTGCACGAGACTATAACATCAATTGTGAAGTCTTTCACACACCTAATACTGATAAATATTTTGACGCTGACAGTTTATTCCAAATAATGCAATAGTCAATAGTCATTTAACACACACACACACACACACACACACACACACCGAGAATTTTAATTTTTACATTTCTTCAACTTCATCAAATACTAAAGTTGAACAGTATCATCTAAATTCAAACACAAGTCTGCTCCCAGTAATCTAAATATGGCGATTTACCCGTTAATATCAATTCTGGAATATATTTTTTCATCAGAAATGTTTGTATTTCTCATCCAAATAGATTTTGATTTAAAAACATTGTAGTGCAAACCTGATGCTCAGCTAAATTCGTCTAATATCCGCATTTTGTCTTCATATGCAAAGGAGAGGTGTCTAATAAGAAAAGGGGGATAAATGTCCAGTATTAGTGGCACAACTTTCTCATCTGGACATTAACGAGACGATAGTGTCGCTTATCAGAATTTAACATTATGACTAACTTGCGACTATATGTGGAATCTAATATTAGTGATTTTTATGGGCCCCTATGCAAATTGAACATGTAGCGGTTTATCTCTACTGATGTGAATGTAACATTACAGATGGTACAATTATCCTTCACGGGAGTTACATTACTTAGCCATTATAGTCCCATATGTGAAATTAATGTTAATGGAATGATATGACTCATCCCAATGGAAAGTAATATTGCTCCAAGTGTAGGACGGTATGGGGCCCTATTTATTTATGTATTTAGAATTTAACATTTGCTGTGTATGGGCACTGCTGGGAATTTGGCATCAGCTGTTTATAATTTCCTGTGGTAATTTAACGTTATTGATGGCACTTTGCTCTCTCGGGGGTTAACATTATTGAGCTGTTTTAGCCTACTTTGGGAATTTACATTAGTGGGACAATATGATCCACTCTGGGAATGAATATTACGGCTAATATGGGCTGATATGTGGGCCTACGGAATTTAACATTATTGGTATATGGCCTCCTGTGAGATTCTAACATTAGTAGTTTTTAGCCCACTATGAGCATGTAACATTCCTGGTTAATGGTTTACAGCCCTCGGTGTGAATTCAACATTTGTAGTTTATGGGCTCATTAGCGGATTAAAGCCCCTGTAAGAATTTAACGTTATTCAACAATAAGAATTTAATATTACCGATGGCACATATGGGATTAAACATTACGTATCTAAACATCCCTCTATCAAGCATTGAACAGGACTGAGAGACTAACAAATGCACCAATGACAGAAAAACACGCATTGTTTTAAAATTGGCAAACAGTGGACATTTCATGGTAAGATTTTATGTTTAAACATATTTTTTTTTAAACCTGCATGTACCAAGGAAAATACTGTTGTATTTCTATTGACTGTTTGGAAGGTTAAACTTTGTCCACGATCGCAATTGAAACATTACACCAACTTTGTCAAAAGCAAAGAATGCTCTCAGTCTAATTTCCTTGAAATCGTATTGTTCATAGTGGTTAGTATATGAGAAAGAGAGAAAGATAGAGAACGCATAATAGCAAACAAGGATTTGTCCTGACTGACTTTGACTGAGTAATACTCATTGTGACTGATCAACTCCTATACCGACTCATCAGCAACTATTTTGAATGACCAATATCTACAATGAATGACTATCACTTATTATGACTGTCTAGCACTTATTCTCATAGACCAAACTCTAATTTTGCAGATAAATGTAACCTCTTACATCCTGTGTGGATGAAAATCCTATCCTATGTAGAAGTTTCAGAATAAAATAGATATTCACATTCTTTTTTTAAAGAGCAATAGGTTTAACTTTAACGGTAGTAACCTACTAAATAACATCCAAAAATAATCAGTAATACAATAAACCACACTTGTAATTTTAATGTCAGATAAAATTTCATATTTCTATTTGTATCTGTTATGCTTTTCAGGAGTTAGCGGAATCAGACTACACGAGTTCATTTTTACACTTTTTCGAAAACAAGATCAAAAGTTCTAAATTTTTCGTGAGTTTATTTTCCCTACTTTATATCGAACGAGGAACTATTGTCTTTCCCTCTCAAACAGCAAAAGCCAAAGTACAATATCTTTGAGTGTCTATACTTGGAGAGACACGAGCAATTGTTTCAGTAGTTGAGATAAAAAGAGAAGCTTAATCTCGCTCAGATTTTCGATGTTTGATACACGAATGAATGAATGATGAAAAAAGGAATGAAGGAATAAATGAGCGAAGAGGGCACATTACTGGATCCATAAAACAAATCAAATAGAGAGAAAGGCTATGTTACGATCCATAACACGCACTCATGGAAACACACGCTCTTTCTCACGAACTGAGATCCACTGGACAGAATATCCGTGTTATATTGGGTCCTTACATAGTTAGAGACTAGACTCCACTAGAAGTGTCTGCCACAAGCGAGAATAATCACCAAACGAGATGATCAGTTTGTATGCATCATCTAAATGACCACACCACAGAGAGTCAAGATCATCTAGGAATGAATGTCGCTGTATAGCAACCGAGCATGTTGACTACGAGAAACGTTCGAAAGACACCGTACACTTACTTACGCGGTCAGATTCAGAATTCAGACGTTTTACTTTTGGTCTTTATTCGTCCACCTGTATGTCAGTATGCCGTCAATTTTATTTTCTTTTAAAATTCTTCTATTGAATTAAACATATATTGCTTCAACTGATTAGAAAATTTATAATATATTTCAATTCGATGACGTATTCCTGCAAATGTTCGACTATTTCCATGCTTCTTAACTACAGCCTTCAAAGCAGCTTGAAAGAGAGGATAAAAAAAAATAAATATTCAATATTCATGCTAATGGCCCTAAGTTCGAATCTCAGTTGAAGCAGTTCTTTTCGTTTTACGTTTCCTTTTGCTTTGTAATAATTTATTTCAAATGCGATGTCGCATGTTAATTTGTACCTGGTATTTTTCATTAGGTTTCATCGATGCCGATGTGAACTGTGTGCAATTATTTGGCATTAATGGCATAATGCAAAGAAGAGTTTTGTACATTTTTGCTCGTATTGCAAGTGAAATCTATTGATATTTGCCATTGCTGTTTGTGTGTCAAGTGAATTTTATTCTATATGGGTTTTCTTTTTACCAAAGTGAGTAATTCCAGTTTCTTAGCAACGGAAATATTTAATTATTGAGAGAAATCTGATCGTGATTAGTTATTGATGAATATTAATTTTTGTTATAGTTTTCGGGCAGAAAAGAAAATTCAAGCCGACCAATACGTCTAAACACAATATGGCAGAGGTCTGTGGGGCAGTTTGGAAATTGAAACTATAACTTCAGTATTCGATGACGTATGTAGAATAATTAATTATTGACGTTGATTTGGAGATCTTTGTTATATCTCCTATAGAGGTCGTAAAGTTAGCTGCCATTCGAAAATATATCTATGATTTCTCTGGCAATACAATATCAAATATGAATCACTCGTGCATGCAGTTCAATAGTTTATTTTATCTAGCACCAATACGATTTTCTTTCTAGGTTTGGTGGTTGGGGGTTTTTTATTTATTTTTTTTTTAGTTGCTTTTTTTGCACTGTTTTTATCCCTAATTTAACTCTCAAAATCTGACTCAAAGATTATAATAGCTTATGGTCTGATGAGCTAGTTAAATGTCTCTATGTTTCTAGTTTATTTTTAAAATGTCTTCAATGGATTGTATTGACTAATAAGGTAGATTTGCCACTTAAAAGTTCACTCACTATAAAGAGAAATGCCCCATTGTATGCATTTCAGTGCAACATTACTGACTATAACTGGTCACTCAGTGAATGATTATATTTCTCTCTGCTCTTGCTTTTCTTTTTCCTTCTTTGATTATACGTTGTCCTCGCCACTACAGGCAATAAAAGCGGTTTCTTGGGGAAACCTATATTGACCTTCAGGTAATGCATGTCCTGGAACGTTTCTGATTTCATTCAAGATATTTCCCACTAAATTAAAACTGCAATATGAACCATGTTTGTACCATCGTCAGCAAACAATGTTTTCAACCTCTCTTTCATGAAGATTATATCTCAATGTCTGTGTTCTGATAGAACAAGATACAAACTGAATAAATAATATAAAGGAGATAACGGGCAACCTTGTTTTACCCCAAGTTGTAAAGGAAACAATTCTAATATGGTTAGTTCATAGCTTCAGCAATAAATATAAGAGAAAATACATTCACTGAAGGAATGCACGGCCCAGATTACGAAATTAAAGAGTTTTGTACACCAAAGAATGATCTAAGCTATCGAAAATCAGCAAATATGAGGAGAGCTAGAGATTCTATCTTTTCTGCATATTCACAAGGATCCAAATATTTTAGCCAATATCTCTAACTTAAATAAAACATCTCTTTATTTTCATAGGTTAATGTAAAAAGGCATGGGGTTTCTATGTGTGTGTGTGTGTGTGTGTGTCTAACACGTTTGGTGTGGTAAAGTTTTTCATAGTACCTCATTTCATTTTCCAAAATAGATTTTCATCATATATCTTTTGCTTCAATGTTCAGCTTGAAGATGACTTTAGTTTCAAACTTCTGTTTCTCTAAGCTAGGAGAAGTATTTACTGTTTATGTCTACCGTCTATTCATCTTGCTTTCAATTGAAGAATCACCCATTTCTAGATTTCTTTAAGTTTCTTTGTCACTTAGGTTGTTTTGATAATCTAACTTTAGCAATACTCCTTCTCTCTCCATCTAGTTTTCTTTCACATCTTAGTTTTCTATCATCTAGAGGAATATTAAATTTCCTTCTGTATACTGCCTCTAATAATTCTGATTTTCTATCAAGATCAACTACAGTTTTTATTTCCATGATTGCCTTCACATTATTTTGAAAGTGTATTTGCAATTTTCATTAATTTGGTATTCAATATAAAGTACCCTGCACCATAGCTTAAGGTCACATTTAACTGCTGAGCGATCTGAACAAGTCAATAGTTTAATTTTACTTTTGAAGACGCCTTTTTATTAGTCTTTCATGAATGTCTCTCTGTGTTCTGATAACATAAGATAAAAATTCAATAAATAATATAAATAAATAAAAGGATAACCTGTTTTACCCATAAGTTGTAAAAGAAACAATACTATAAGAAATCATTATTTAATAATAGCTTGAGCATAACTAAAAGAATAAATACATCCACTAGAGGAATGAAGGGCCCAAACTAAGAGACTATTAGTTTTGTATCTGAAAGAATCATTTGTCAAAAATAGCAAGCATTAGGAGAGCTACAGATTCTGTCTTTTCTGCATATTCCAAAAGCAACCAAACATTTTAGTAAATGTCTCTAATTTAAAAATATCTTTTTATTTTCATAGGTGAATGGCATCTTTTGGGGTTAGTCACATCCTGCTTTTAATCTAAGAATCAACCATTTAAAGCTTTCTTTCTTTTTCACGAGGTTGTTTTCATAATCTAACTTTAATACTACTTTTCTTCTCTCCATTTCTTTTCCTTTCACATCTGAATTTTCTATCACCTAGATGAAAATTTAAATATCCTTCTCTATAACACCTTATGTTTAATTCCAATTTTACATCAACATCAGCTGTAATTATTATTCAATATAAGTATCCTCCACTATGATGATCTTGAAAAAGTTTAAGATCAAACTTAACTGTCACTGATCTCAACAAATCGTTTGTTAATTTTGCTTTACAAGACACTTATTTTATTAGCCTTTCGGAGACTAGAAAATAATAAAGTGTGCAGAATATTTGAGAGAAATTACAGGCGCCACATGGAAAACAACAAGTGAAAATCAAACTTCAATCACTGATTTCAAAAGATCATATCTTCTATTGTGTGTGTGTGTGTGTGTGTGTGTGATTCAGATTTTGAATGCAGCTTTAACAATTTTCCACTCATATCACTACGTTGTCTGCAGTGTGACAGTTTATAGTCATATCTAGCACTAGGGAATCATACCAAAGAAATGAACGATCATGACCCACCCAGTGACATTATCCTGACACCAGGTCGACCAGTCCTAACACTTACCTCTTAATGCTGAATGCCAAGTGAGGCAGCTGCTAGTACCATTTTTATAAGTCTTTGGTATGACTCGGCCGGGCTTCGAACCGGCGACCTCATGCATCTGAGGCAGATACTCTAACCACTTAGGTCACTGGAGTAGTCCCAATCCTCATCAAATCCCTTTTTGACAGTGATGATAACCAAACAATAAAATGTGTCTCCAAAGACAAATTCTAAACAATGTAGATTTCACTGAGAAGAATATTCTAAATCATACTGGCTAAGTGCCAATGAAAGATAAAACTACTTTTATATAACTATCCTAAGGGAAATAATAAAATCCGATTCATGTTTATAATATAAGCAAGCAAATAATAAACATCACTTTTTCTCAGTTGCTTCCTGTTATATGACTGTTGGAAACACAGGCCAGACAAAGACCATCCTTTCCATAAAACAATTATTTGGATACTCTAATGATGACAAACTTATCATAAATGCTATCAGTGATGAACAACCAAAGTACCAGTTAATAACAGATTTATTCAACACAATAGAAAATTGTCATGATAGTGCATACAAATATCTTGCATTTGAGGCTAGCCTCTTTAGAAGCAGAATCCGTAGAGATGGTTCAACCTTGCGTGTTCTTTGAGAAATTATTTTAACTTTTGGCTTAGCAGATGGATTCACAATTTCAATGTCATTAATTGCTGGTTGTTTCGCGCAATATTCTTCTATGTCAAGGGGATACAGAAAAAACAAATCTGCATCGTTTTGATTTTGGCCCTTTTCACCCTCTTTTTCTTGCATGGAAGATGTATCTTCTCCACACCATGATGTATTGTAGTTCCAAGAAATGATTTTAACTTTTGGCTTAGCAGATGGATTCACAATTTCAATGTCAACAATTCCTGGTAGTTTTGCACACAATTCTTCTATGTCAAGGGCATCCAGAAAAGACAAGTCTGCATCATTTTGATTTTGGCCCTTTTCACCCTCTTTTTCTTGCATGGAAGATGTATCTTCTCTACACCATGATGTACTGTTGTTCCATGAAATTGTTTTAACTTTTGGCTTAGCAGATAGATTCACAATTTTAATGTCATCAATTGCTGGTTGTTTTGTGCACAATTCTTCTATGTCAAGGGCATCCAGAAAAGACAAATCTGCATCATTTTGTTTTTGGCCCCTTTCCCCCTCTTTTTCTTGCATGGAAGATGTATCTTCTCTACAAAATGATGTACTGTTGTTCAAGTCTGAAATAGAAAAGAAGTATTTTATTATCAAATTATTAATAAAGTGGTAAGATGACTCTAAAAACACATAATAAACCTTGCAACTGATCAAACACACAAAACTCTGGAAGTACTTAGGATTATATCTGCAATACTTCAAAACATTTTTTAAACTAACACAAGTGATGCCATCATGTCATTTAAGTCATGGGCATATGGTTTGAGACCTCCATATGTTCTTTTCTTCATTAAATACATTCAGTGGTTTCTTCCAATAAATTTTTGCACCATGATAAAAAAATCTTACATTTGTGATCAATATCATTAACATTTATTAAACTTATTACATAATTTACATCTTTTGTACAGCAAGTCTAGCAAAAGGTATAAATTATTAATCTTGTTTCATTTGATATGAGATCTCATATAAAATCAATTGCTTGAAAACCCATACAGGACAGCAAAAATTTAATGATGAACCTGCATTGTTCTCCTAAAAGTATACCTAAAGAAATAAAAGAAGAGTGAAAACAAAGGTTAAGTACCATTTATCTCTTCTTTCTTGGTTCCTGGCAGCAAAATCTCAGCAGAAAGAATGCAGAAATCCTCAAGGATATCATCTTGATTCTGTGAATCTGAACTCCGGTTCAAACTGTCTGGACACACGATTTCATACTGTTCATCCAGCTCATCAAGTGTAACTAAAAGCTCAAAGTTAAGGGCATATCTGTTGCTATAAAGAAAAAAAGATATTTCATGAGAAAAATATTATAATTAAAATTATATTCTAAGCTTAATGAAAGAGCGACTAGGATGAATAGTTTTGATATTTTACAAGTCAGGGCATCTGTAATTCACATTTTCTATAATTTGTTTCATAAAAGATTTCATCAGTAGACAGCATTTCATTTAATAAGGCAATTAAAGAACCATTACCAGTGAAAATAGGATGATTGAAATTATTTATGCCGTAATCAGCCAGAAAGTTGTATTTAATCTGACCACAAGTCCAGAGTAAGACTACTCCAGAACAGCAAGGATAATATTCCATTCCCACCCCCCCCACCTTTCAACCTCATTTAAAAAAGAAACTCAGTTATCTTTGGAATGAAGATTAAATTTTCAATCAGTAATCTTAAATTGAAGATTTTGATATAAATATACTTGCTCCAACAGGCAAAGAAAACTTATTAAAAAAGTGGGATGATTAAATGTGGTCTTGAATTTAAGTCTAAGCTACATCAACAAATGACAACCTATTTTCAAAGTGGATCCCAAAGTTTTATAGTGAACTCAAGATCTGCCCACTTACCCCCTATTGCGATACACAATGGCTCAAAACATGCCTTATCAAAGATAAAATGTATCACTATTCTATCCCGTTTTCAGTTGGAGGTGCAATGTAAATTACAAAGGCAATAGTTTATGTTCAGGATTTTGAGAAACATGTACAGATCTTAAACTGTACCTTTTTGCTGTATACTCTGATTGCACATTTGCACACATATCTCACTCCACCCACCTTATATGATATTTTCATTACAGGGTTTTAGAACCAATTGCCACACAATTTAAGATATAACATCAATTAATTTTTAATAACAGAGGAAATTATATTTCCATTTTGAAACTTAGGATATTAACTAATTTTCATTGACAAATAATCATTTTTTACCTGCAATATTTATTTTCTTATCAAACTGATACTTTAGGACTTTTTGCCTAATGACCATTTATGCTTTTGTTTGCTAGTATATAGTTCAGTGAATTAGGACAAGTGATTTTCCAGCTTGTCAGCGATATAAAAAAAAAATCTATCAATTAAGAAAAACAAGAACAAACAAATGAAGGAAGCGACAGAGGAAGGAGTAGAGAAAGAGATCATATGTAAGAACTGACTGAACAAATAAAAAATAAATGAAAACGCATGAAAACCGACAAATATATGTAAGAAATACATGTATGCACACATAAACATAGGATGTTATCTTCCTTTACGTGAATAGCGGACACTTCATCGTGTGGTACAGAAAACGTGACATTTAAACGAGCAGCGAAGTCACGAGTTAAAATATATCGTTTTTACTAACACAAGATGAAATATATCTGGAATTTGAACAGGAAAAATATAATTTTACTATATACCAAACTTGCAAAAGAATAGAAGTTCATAAGATTGATACTCACTCTTCAGCTCATCACCCCACCCCACTTCTCGTAAATTCATCTCGCTTTCATCGGTTGATCATATAAATATCTGTTAACCAAGAGAATTGTAGGATTGGGTTGACTTAATCTGTCGCAATAAACTATATGTTTTTCATTTTGTAAACTATTTGGTCATATTTGACAACACTGCAAATCCGATTCAGCAAGGAACACAGCGTGTTAATTGTCGTTGTCAATGAAGTATGGGGAAAGATCTTGAAATACGACCGGCGTCGAGTCAAATTTCTTCTACCCAAATTAATTTCCATGTCTGAAAACTAATGTTGTTTTTATTTATTTGTTTTAGCTCAAAAAGTGTTCATTTTAGTTGCTGCTCGTATAACTTGTGTAGGGACACATAATCAAGCTTCGTGTGGCATGATGGAGAATCTTGTGTTTTCATACGTAACAATAAAAGGATATATTTTATCTATGAAAAAAATAGGAATGAAATAAAACACGTTTCATCAATCAGATTCTGCATTTCGTTCTCAAACATATCATAAACAAGAGTAAACAAATAGATTAAAAATAATTGCAAGATTTAAAAATCAAAATAATAACTTACCAGTTACTATTCTCAATGTGATCCTTCATTTCGCATGTGGCCATTTATTTCGGGTAAAATCAAAAAGTGAAGAAAACTTGTAGACAGCTAATATCAAGAATGAGAGGGTTCGCCTTTAAATACTGTTTTAGTTTCCACATTTGAGGAAGCGATTAAACAATAACCTCCTTATACATTGCATTCGAGTGCACAGAACAGTAAGCTTCCAATAGATCAGACACTAATCTGCCCTAATTACAGTTCAGTTTCAATAGTGCGAAAACATAATGAGCGTGGACATTAAAAGAAATGAGCTTACTATTAGTAAGCTGACAAGAATAAACTACCAAGCTGCAATTTAGACAATTTTCCTTACTGATGCAACTTCTAATTAAAACAAAATCTATCTGTCTAACCGTCCATCTAACTATCTATCGTACCTGACCTTTATCTGACAGTATATCTATCTATCTATCTATCTATCTATGCAAACACACAGAGACAAAGAGCCCGACAAAAGGATAGGTACTGAGGGAATCTTTTAAGGTTGCTCACATTACCTTTTTGCGAGTCTCGAGAAACAAACATTAAAATCATTGAACAAGATTCAAAACGTTTCATTTGGAAAATTCCATTCATCTCATGACAAAGAATACTGATTTTAATTTAAGACAATATTACTGCAGTATTGTGTAGCAAGAACATTTTTATTATGACGCCTCATTCATTTGCACGAGATTATAACATCATTTGTGAAGTCTTTCACACACCTAATATTAACCAATATTTTGACGCTGACAGTTTATTCCAAATAACACAATAGTCAATAAACATTTAACACACACACACACACACACACACACACACACACACCGAGAATTTTAATTTTTGTATTTCTTCAACTTCATCAAATACTAAAGTTGAACAGTATCACCTAAATTCAAAGAGAAATCTGCTCCCAGTAATCTAAATATGGCGATTTACCCGTTAATATCAATTCTGGAATATATTTTTTTCATCAGAAATGTTTGTATTTCTCATCCAAATAGATTTTGATTTAAAAACATTGTAGTGCAAACCTGATGCTCAGCTAAATTCGTCTAATATCCGCATTTTTGTCTTCATATACAAAGGAGAGGTGTCTAATACGAAAAGGGGGATAAATGTCCAGTATTAGTGGCACAACTTTCTCAACTGGACATTAACGAGACGATAGTGTCGCTTATGGGAATTTAACATTATGGCTAACTTGAGACTAAATGTGGAATGTAATATTAGTGACTTATGGGCCCCTATGGAAATTGAACATGTAGCGGTTTATCCCTACTGATGTGAATGTAACATTACAGATGGTACAATTATCCTTCACGGGAGTTACATTACTTAGCCATTATAGTCCCATATGAGAATTTAATGTTAATAGAATGATATGACTCATCCCAATGGAAAGTAATATTGCAGCAAATGTAGGACGGTATGGGGGACTATTTAGAATTTAACATTTGCTGTGTATGGGCACTGCTGGGAATTTGGCATCAGCTGTTTATAATTTCCTGTGGTAATTTAACGTTATTGATGGCACTTTGCTCTCTCGGGGGTTAACATTATTGAGCTGATTGAGCCTACTTTGGGAATTTACATTAGTGGGACGATATGATCCACTCTGGGAATGAATATTACGGCTAATATGGACTGATATGTGGGCCTACGGAATTTAACATTATTGGTATATGGCCTCCTGTGAGATTCTAACATTAGTAGTTTTTAGCCCACTATGAGCATGTAACATTCCTGGTTAATGGTTTACAGCCCTCGGTGTGAATTCAACATTTGTAGTTTATGGGCTCATTAGCGGATTAAAGCCCCTGTAAGAATCTTACGTTATTCAACAATGAGAATTTAATATTACCGATGGCACATATGGGATTAAACATTAAGTATCTAAACATCCCTCTATCAAGCATTGAACAGGACTGAGAGACTAACAAATGCACCAATGACAGAAAAATAAGCATTGTTTTAGAATTGGCAAACGGTGTACATTTCATGGTAAGATTCTATGTTGAAACATATTTTTTTATAAACCTGCATGTACCAAGGAAAATACTGTTGTATTACTATTCACTCTTGCGAAGGTTAAACTTTGTCCACGATCGCAATTGCAACATTACACCAACTTTGTCAAAAGCAAAGAATGCTCTCAGTCTAATTTCCTTGAAATCGTATTGTTCATAGTGGTTAGTATATGAGAAAGAGAGAGTGAGAAAGATAGAGAACGCATAATAGCAAACAAGGATTTGTCCTGACTGACTTTGACTGAGTAATACTCATTGTGACCGATAAACTCCTATACCGACTCATCAGCAACTATTTTGAATGACCAATATCTACAATGAATGACTATCACTTATTATGACTGTCTAGCACTTATTCTCATAGACCAAACTCTAATTTTGCAGATAAATGTAACCTCTTACATCCTGTGTGGATGAAAATCCTATCCTATGTAGAAGTTTCAGAATAAAATAGATATTCACATTCTTTTTTTAAAGAGCAATAGGTTTAACTTTAACGGTAGTAACCTACTAAATAACATCCAAAAATAATCAGTAATACAATAAACCACACTTGTAATTTTAATGTCAGATAAAATTTCATATTTCTATTTGTATCTGTTATGCTTTTCAGGAGTTAGCGGAATCAGACTACACGAGTTCATTCTTACACTTTTTCGAAAACAAGATCAAAAGTTCTAAATTTTTCGTGAGTTTATTTTCCCTACTTTATATCGAACGAGGAACTATTGTCTTTCCCTCTCAAACAGCAAAAGTCAAAGTACAGTATCTTTGAGTGTCTATACTTGGAGAGACACGAGCAATTGTTTCAGTAGTTGAGATAAAAAGAGAAGCTTAATCTCGCTCAGATTTTCGATGTTTGATACACGAATGAATGAATGATGAAAAAAGGAATGAAGGAATAAATGAGCGAAGAGGGCACATTACTGGATCCATAAAACAAATCAAATAGAGAGAAAGGCTATGTTACGATCCATAACACGCACTCATGGAAACACACGCTCTTTCTCACGAACCGAGATCCACAGGAAAGAATATCCGTGTTATATTGGGTCCTTATATAGTTAGAGACTACATTCCAATAGAAGTGTCTACTACAAGCGAGAATAATCACCAAACGAGATGATCAGTTTGTATGCATCATCTAAATGACCACACCATAGAGAGTCAAGATCATCTAGGAATGAATGTCGCTGTATAGCAACCGAGCATGTTGACTACGAGAAACGTTCGAAAGACACCGTACACTTACTTACGCGGTCAGATTCAGAATTCAGACGTTTTACTTTTGGCCTTTATTCGTCCACCTGTATGTCAGTATGCCGTCAATTTTATTTTCTTTTAAAATTCTTCTATTGAATTAAACATATATTGCTTCAACTGATTAGAAGATTTATAATATATTTCAATTCGATGATGTATTCCTGCAAATGTTCGACTATTTCCATGCTTCTTAACTACAGCCTTCAAAGCAGCTTGAAAGAGAGGATAAAAAAAATAAACATTCAATATTCATGCTAATGGCCCTAAGTTCGAATCTCAGTTGAAGCAGTTCTTTTCGTTTTACGTTTCCTTTTGCTTTGTAATAATTTATTTCAAATGCGATGTCGCATGTTAATTTGTACCTGGTATTTTTCATTAGGTTTCATTGATGCCGATGTGAACTGTGTGCAATTATTTGGCATTAATGGCATAATGCAAAGAAGAGTTTTGTACATTTTTGCTCGTATTGCAAGTGAAATCTATTGATATTTGCCATTGCTGTTTGTGTGTCAAGTGAATTTTATTCTATATGGGTTTTCTTTTTACCAAAGTGAGTAATTCCAGTTTCTTAGCAACGGAAATATTTAATTATTGAGAGAAATCTGATCGTGATTAGTTATTGATGAATATTAATTTTTGTTATAGTTTTCGGGCAGAAAGGAACATTCAAGCCGACCAATACGTCTAAACACAATATGGCAGAGGTCTGTGGGACAGTTTGGAAATTGAAACTATAACTTCAGTATTCGATGACGTATGTAAAATAATTAATTATTGATGTTGATTTGGAGATCTTTGTTGTATCTCCTATAGAGGTCGTAAAGTTACCAGCCATTCGAAAATATATCTATGATTTCTCTGGCAATACAATATTAAATATGAATAACTCGTGCATGCAATTCAATAGCTCATTTTATCTAGAACCAATACCATGTTCTTTCTAGGTGGTGGTGATTATTTTTTTTTTTTTTTCCTTTTTGCACTGTTTTTATCCCTAATTTAACTCTCAAAATCTGACTCAAAGATTATAATAGCTTATGGTCTGATGAGCTAGTTAAATGTCTCTATGTTTCTAGTTTATTTTTAAAATGTCTTCAGTGGATTGTATTGACTAATAAGGTAGATTTGCCACTTAAAAGTTCACTCACTATAAAGAGAAATGCCCCATTGTATGCATTTCAATGCAACATTACTGACTATATCTGGTCACTCAGTGAATGATTATACTTCTCTCTGCTCTTGCTTTTCTTTTTCCTTCTTTGATTATACGTTGTCCTCGCCACTACAGGCAATAAAAGCGGTTTCTTGGGGAAACCTATATTGACCTTCAGGTAATGCATATCCTGGAACGTTTCTGATTTCATTCAAGATATTTCCCACTAAATTAAAACTTCAATATGAACCATGTTTGTACCATCGTCAGCAAACAATGTTTTCAACCTCTCTTTCATGAAGATTATATCTCAATGTCTGTGTTCTGATAGAACAAGATACAAACTGAATAAATAATATAAAGGAGATAACGGGCAACCTTGTTTTACCCCAAGTTGTAAAGGAAACAATTCTAATATGGTTAGTTCATAGCTTCAGCAATAAATATAAGAGAAAATGCATTCACTGAAGGAATGCACGGCCCAGATTACGAAATTAAAAAGCTTCGCACACCAAAGAATGATCTAAGCTATCGAAAATCAGCAAATATGAGGAGAGCTAGAGATTCTATCTTTTCTGCATATTCACAACGATACAAATATTTTAGCTAATATCTCTAACTTAAATAAAACATCTCTTTATTTTCATAGGTTAATGTAAAAAAGCATGGGGTTTCTATGTGTGTGTGTCTAACACGTTTGGTGTGGTAAAGTTTTTCATAGTACCTCATTTCATTTTCCAAAATAGATTTTCATCATATATCTTTTGCTTCAATGTTCAGCTTGAAGATGACTTTAGTTTCAAACTTCTGTTTCTCTAAGCTAGGAGAAGTATTTACTGTTTATGTCTACCGTCTATTCATCTTGCTTTCAATTGAAGAATCACCCATTTCTAGATTTCTTTAAGTTTCTTTGTCACTTAGGTTGTTTTGATAATCTAACTTTAGTAATACTCCTTCTCTCTGCATCTAGTTTTCTTTCACATCTTAGTTTTCTATCATCTAGAGGAATATTAAAATTCCTTCTGTATACTGCCTCTAATAATTCTGATTTTATATCAAGATCAACTACAGTTTTTATTTCCATGATTGCCTTCACATTATTTTGAAAGTGTATTTGCAATTTTATTTAATTCTTCAATATAAAGTACCCTGCACCATAGCTTAAGCTCACATTTGACTGCTGAGTGATCGGAACAAGTCAATAGTTCAATTTTACTTTTGAAGACGCCTTTTTATTAGTCTTTCATGAATGTCTCTCTGTGTTCTGATAACATAAGATAAAATTCAATATATAATATAAATAAGTAAAAGGATAACAGGCAACCCTGTTTTACCCCAAGTTGTAAAAGAAACAATACTATAAGAAATCATTATTTAATAATAGCTTGAGCATAACTAAAAGAATAAATACAAGTTGCAATTTAGACAAGTTTGCTTACTGATGCTACTTGTAATAAAAACAAAATCTATCTGTCTTTCCGTGTATCTGTCTATCTCTCTATCGTTTGACAATCTGTCTCATTGGAGACCCGACCTTTATCTGAATATATATATATATATATATATATATATATATATATATATATATATATATATATATATATATATATACACACACAAGGACAGAGAAAGAGTCCTACAAAAAGATAGGTACTGAGGGAATCTTTTAAGGATGATCATATTTTCTTTTTTGCGAGTCTTGAGAAACAAACATTAAAATCATTGAACGAGGTTCGAAACTTTTCATTTGGAATGAGCATAAGTTCCATTCATCTCATGACAAACAATACTGATTTTAATTTAAGAAAATGCAGTGAAGTGTAGCAAGAACATTTTGATTCTGAGGCCACGTTCTCATCGCCATTCCTTTGCACGAGGTTATGACGTCATTTGTGAAGTCTTTAAGCCTAACATTGATAAATAATTTCACGCTGATAATTTATTCCAAAGAACGCGATAGTCAATAGTCATTTAACACACACACACACACACACACACACACACACACACACACACGTCGAGAATTATTTTGTTCACTTTCTTCAACTTCGTCAAATAATTAAGTTCAACCATATCATCTAAATTCAAAGAGAAGTCTACTCCCAGTAGTCTAAATATGGCGATTTACCCGTTAATATCAATTTTGAAATATATTTTTCATCAGAAATTTTTGTATTTCCTATCCAAATAGATTTTGATTTAAAAGCATTGTAGCGCAAACCTGATGCCTAGCCAAATTCGTTTAATATCCGCATTTTTGTCTTCAAGTACAAAAGAGAGTCGTCCAATAATAAAGGGCGTCATTTGTTCTCATTTTTGAACTCCATTTCAATATAGAAAATGCCTGTAATACTTTTATTCTTGCCATGTTCTATTGCAAGAAGTACAGTTCCTATTGTAAATAAGTAAGTGTGCTAAAGGACCTCCCTGGGGTAAACCTCTCTCTCCAAACTGAAAAATGGGGATAAATGTCCAGTATTTGTGACACACTTTTTGAACTCTTGATTAACTTTGTGAACTGGACATTAATGGGGCTATACTATAGTGTCCTTTATGGGTATTTAACATTATGGCTAACTTGAGACTATATGTGGACCTATTGGAATTTAACATTAGTGACTTATGCGCCCATGTGGAACTTGAACATGTAGCGGTTTATTCCTACTGATGTAAATGCAGCATTACGGATGGTACAATTATCTTTCACGGGAATTAATTTCTTTGCCGTTATAGCCCCATATGAGAATTTAATGTTAATGGAATGATATGACTCATCTCAATTTAAAGCAACATATCTAATTTTGGTTATCTTCTAAGGAACACACAATAAATTTACAGAACTAAGAAGGATTTAGAAATACTAGAATCAATGACAACATGTATAAAAACTAAGCAAAATATCCTAAAATATAGAGATAAAGAGAAAGCATGGGAAATAGATGATAAATGAAAAGTGTACTATGTAACAATCTATATTGAAGATACAAAGATCCCAAAAAAATAGAATTAGAAGATATAAACTAAATTTTGAATTTGAGGATGTAAACTAAAATTTGAAGATATAAACTAAAATTAGAACGTATAAACTAAAATTAGAAAAAAATATGGTGAATGAGTTCGAACATAAAATAGACCCACAAACAATCGATAATTTTAACGTATCGACCTAGTGTGTGGCCAGTGGGGTGAATACGAATACACGAAACTACTAAAATCTGTTTTGAGGTTTGAACCGTGTTACGACCCTGTAGTCAAATTACATATGTGTTAAAATTTAAATTCTTCTAATTCTTTGTTTCATTTTTATTTTATCTTTATATCACTAAAAGTTATTATTATTATGGTGATGATTATGTTAGCAAGGTCTAATAGTATGTTAGAAACATCGCATTTATTTAAAACGTAAATGTGACTCGTGTAAGCACGATTTTTGCATGACGGTTTTTCGTATCAAGTAAACAGTGAGAAAGTGCTATGTAAATGATTGGCTGTGACCACGTTATTACTTGTTTACGCTTTTGTAATGTCCAGATGGATTGCGAAATCACACGTGTCCTTCATGCGTGTGTACATGTAATGACGCATTAGCTTGTTTTAAATGCTCAGTTACCTGTAAGAAATGTTGAGTCGTAGTCGTAGTCAGTCGTAGTTCAGAGTCACATCATAACATCTTACAGAGTTTATAATACCTTAAGAAAGGTATTTCTGTGCTGGAAAGAGTTGCGCATTCGTACGAGGAACAACATGTGTGTTGTTAGTGGTGGTAGCTGTATTTCATCTACTTTCTAAATAATTATTTTCCCTGGAGAACAACACTACTGACTTTGGACAAAGACATTTGATGAAATTATTTCTAAATCGGAACAGAACAATACAAATTGTGCTTTACAGTGAAAATTCTGGACATTCTGTGTTAGCTTTCGTCTGACGTCATCATCCGCCATCTTGGATCGGAACTGAGATTCAGACTGTATCAATTTAGAACTGTTTATTCACAGGACTTATGTGTTTTCACAAATTTAGAACATATTTTTGGATCTTCTTCGTAAATCGTAAGTCTTGTTTCATCTATTTACCTTTTTACCGTGTTTTCTAGGGAAATAAATTTTATTTTTGTTAAAATTTACAAAGCTTGTTGTCTTGACTCTTTCTTTGTGTTACTTTGAACGAGCCGATACGTAACATAAAGAAATTGGATTGCTCGTCCGGGATTGGATCTATGAATTTGGCTGATATATGAAATTGGCTAAAAATTGAAATTTAAATTCCCTAGTTCATTTTATTTGAAATTTTAGTGAAAACAACAGGCTTTAAGAATGTCAAAAGTGTTGACTTTTCCTTCTAGTCCAACTCAACAACAGTTGGATAGTTTGAAGAAGGATGAGTTGCTTGAACTTGCCAGAAAGTACGATTTTTCTGAAGCTAAAGCTTCCTTGACAAAGCAAGAAATCAAAAAAATTTTAATTCATTATTTGGTAGGACAGAATGTTTTTGACCAAAGTGTTTTGGCATCTGTCAGTAAGTCCATGACAGACTCTGACAGTAAGAAATTAGAACTAAAAATAAAAAAAATGGAAATAGAGTTAAGGAAGCTCGAGCTTCAGAATAAAAAAACAGAGATTACAATCTGAAAGGGAGGAGAGAGAAAGACAAATGCAATTAGAAGAAAGGGAAAAAGAAAGGCAAATAGAATTACAAAAGGAACAAAGACAATTAGAAGAAAGGGAAAAAGAAAGGCAAATAGAATTACAAAAGGAACAATTAATATTACTTGAAGAGTTCAAGAACTGTGTCCATAGTGACATTAAGAATCATCTTGAAGAGCATAAGTTTGAAACCTTGGAAAAAGCTGCTATTGCTGCTGATGAGTATTCCTTAACTCATAAAGTTCCTGCTGTAAGCAAATCTTTCACGCAGCAGTCCACTAATAGAAAGGTGTTTCAGCCAAATACGACTCTCAGTAAAACTCAATCTGGCACAAATTCTAAAAATCAAGCCTCTGAGAGACTTGATTCAAAATCCTTGTCTATTCCTACGTGTACCTATTGAAGGAAAAAAAGACACGTCATTTCTGATTGCTTCAAATTGAACTATAGGCATCAGAATCAAGATAGACCTATCCCAAATGCTCTTATTGCTAAGAGGTCAAGGTCACGGTCATGTATTGAAAACAATACATTTGAAAAAAAAAAAAAATCTCAGTCTGATTATGCTTTGGAGAATTTTGAACTATTCATGTCGAAGGGTTCTATATCACTCTTGGGTGATTTGGCCAATCCTATCCCTATTAAAATTTTGAGGGATACAGGAGCTTCTCAGAGTCTTTTTGTTTCAGGTATTTTGCCTTCTTCTGAGAAGACCTGTTCTAATGAGAATGTTCTCATTCAGAGAGTAGAGTGCGGCTTTTTTAATGTTCCTCTCCATTCTGTTAATTTGTCATCAGACTTAGTTTCAGGACCTGTGACAGTCGGTGTAGTGTCTACTTTACCCGTTGAGGGCATTCATTTGTTGCTAGGCAATGACTTAGCTGGAGACAAGGTTGTGGTTAATCCGCTTGTAACTGACAAGCCTTCTTTGGATCAGAAAGTTGATCCTATTGAAAAAGAAATCCCTGATTTATTCCCAGCTTGTGCAGTTACCAGAGCTATAGCAAAGAAAGCTCTTGAGAATGATTTTGATAAAGAATGTATTCCTTTAGCTGACACATGTATTGGTCAGGCTTTTGATGAGGCCACTTTCACTTCTAATTTGGATCAGTCAAAAGGTATTGATCATAATGATCCTCTTTTGAATACTCATTCTCTTTTATCTGATCAGGGTGATAAACGACAATCACTTGTCGTCAAACAGGAGAAGGATCCTGAGATCTCCTGTTTGTTTCAGCGGGCCGTTAGTGAAAAAGAAGCAACGGAAGTACCTGTCTGTTACTTCATTAAAAATGGAGTTCTTATGAGAAAATGGAGACCTCTCGAAGTACCTGCTAGTGACGAATGGTCAGTAAAATATCAGATTGTGGTTCCGAAACCTTACAGACAGGAAATGCTTAGTTTGGCCCATGAAACTCCTATGGCTGGTCATTTAGGGATAAATAAAACGTATCACAAGATCTTGACCCACTTCTATTGGCAAAAAATCAAAAGTGATGTATGCAAGTTTTGTAGATCTTGCCATACTTGTCAAATGGTAGGAAAACCAAATCAAAAGATACCTAAAGCTCATCTGCAACCAATTCCTGCATTTGACGAACCATTCAGTAGAACTATGGAAGATTGTGTTAGTTCCTTACCAAAGACCAAGTCAGGTAACCAAAATTTGTTGACCATCAAGTGTGTGTCAACAAGTTTTCCAGAGGTAATTCCTTTGAGGAATTTTGCTCAATTTGGCCTTCTCAAATTTGTTCAATCTGGTCAAAGGTCAAATTTCAAGTCTGGAAAGTTCCAGCTTGTTACACTTGAATTTGGCATTCAGCAGTTCAAGTCAAAAGTGAAGCTATGGTTTCACCAAAGTGTACTAGAGAGAATTTTTGAGTCCTGTAATAAAGTCCATTCTCTCTTGCGCATTCTGCAGAATTTTCTTCAAGAAAGATTTTATAGCCCTTACAAAGTAAAGAAGAAAATGAATGAGTTAAATTATAATAATTAGTACTCTGGTCTAAGTAAATTAATGGAGTACTACTATTTTGAAAGAAATAGCCAAGTAAATTATGCAAATAATTTAGTTGTACCTGTCCCACCAACTAAGGATTTGAATGAAGGAATTCAGTTGGATTCTACGGATCTTGGAACAACAAGTCTTCGGAATTCGGAAGTTATGGAAAATCTGGACCAGAAACTTTCTCATTTACAAAATCAAGAAAAAAGTGAACTTAAACAATTGTTGTCTGAATATGAGCACTTGTTTCCAGATGTGCCTACAAGGACAAACAAAAATTTTCACGACGTTGAAATAGTAGATTCGACCCATGAAACAACACCCATACAGGATGAATCCTTTTAAACAGGAATACATGAAAAAAGAGATTCAGTATTTACTGGAAAATGATTTTATAGAGCCCAGTAAGAGCGATTGGAGTTCACCGTGAATTCTTGTTCCGAACCCGGATAAAACTTTCCGAATGTGTACGGATTATAGGAAGGTGAACAGTGTGACTAAAACAGACTCATTCCCATTGCCAAGAATCGACGATTGTATCGACAAAATTGGAAATGCCAAATACGTCACTAAATTCGACCTTCTGAAGGGTTTTTGGCAAATTCCACTAACGGAAAGAGCAAAAGAAATTTCGGCATTTGTGACTCCAAATGGACTCTACCAGTATAAAGTAATGCCATTTGGGATGAAGGGTTCTCAAGTACTTTTCAACGCCTTATGAATATGATTACTTCTGGTCTAGACAATTGTGATGCCTATATTGATGATGTCATCATCTACAACAATACCTGGAAAGAACATCTAGCCACGATTCGGAAGTTCTTCGACAGACTCACGGATGCAAATTTGACTATTAATTTATCTAAAAGTGAGTTCTGCCGTGCGTGTGTTACTTTTCTAGGACATATGGTGGGACATGGTCAAATTAAGCCTATAGATGCTAAGGTCAAGGCTATTTCTGAATTTCCTGTGCATGTCAATAAAAAACAGCTGATGCGATTTTTTTGTATGGCTGGGTACTATGGCAAATTTTGTTCTAATTTTTCTGATATTGTCGAACCTCTGACAAACTTGTTGAGAAAGAAAAACAAGTTTCTTTGGACTGGAAAATGTCAAGAGGCTTTCGATAGATTAAAAGCCATACTTAAAAGTGCACCAGTTTTAACAGCTCCAGATTTCAGTCAACCATTCAAGCTGTCTGTGGATGCAAGTGATGTTGGGGTTGGAGCAGTTTTGCTTCAAGATGACAAAAATGGTGTTGAACACCCAGTGTGTTACTTCTCTCAGAAATTAAATAAACACCAAAGAAACTATTCAACAATCGAGACGGAATGCTTGGCTTTAATGCTAGCATTACAGCATTTTGAAGTTTATGTTAGCTCGGCTCCCTCTCCGGTTGTTGTGTTTAGTGATCACAACC
>JAECUM010044125.1:0-16898 GCA_016617855.1 Megalonaias nervosa | reverse complement strand
GAAATTATTTCTAGACATTAGCCAGCGTCTTCGTGCGTCTATTTGGCCATCATTCACCTTTATGTTCTTTACGAGATAATGTCACTTCGGCAGAGGTAGCGAAACTGTAACTTTATCGATGACACTTGTATTTGCATTTCTTGTGTTATATTAGTTTTATTGACAGGTTCTTCCAGTTTAAAGTCGATATAGTCTTTTTTAAAAACGTTTCATATTCTCGTGTGTGCTACGATTTAAGATGTTGTAATGGAGGGACATGATAAATGTAACACTATGAGCAATCCTTGTTATTGCATACCCTTTTTCTATCATGCTTCCTACGCCTTCCTTTACTAAAATGTCATGGCCTTTAATTAACATTCAGACACATCAACTGTGTTAAATGAATTTGTTTTCAATCATATTTATTACAAATATTGAATCCTGTCACATTTTTCTATGCATTGAATGTTTCCTACAAACAACAAATTAGAAGCCCCAAATTAGTAAATGAGTTATTCTTTCAAAACAAGTGGGCCCTATTGCCAAGTTAAGACATTTAAGCATCAAAACTGTTGCTATTTGGACTGAAAACAAAAGTTACTACCATCAAACTAACAACATCGTAGGATTTTAAGGTCACTATTGAACCTTACTAATGTACTGATATACGGCTTCCAGTACAAAATGTTTTTCGCCTTTACAACTGAGCCTTACGGAATCAGTAAGAGCCATAAACGCTACTCTATGGGAACATAATTTTGAACTCTTTCACTAGGATACATCTTGTAACGCAAATTATGCTTTCTACCATTAGTTAGATCGTACCACGCTCACTTGTGTACATGTGTTGTGGGTGGTGGTACATTTGTAAACTTAATTGCTATAACGTGTTATTGCTTGGTGATATTATTTGACTTCTTACTTTTAGACTTGTGGTTAAGGATGAAAATTCTCCTTAAGAAGTTATAATTCCAAATCATAAAGATCATAAAAATAATTTTCATATCATTAATATCCCTAAGCTTGGGCCTTTGTAAAAGCTTTATATCTGACTTCTGTTATATATTTCAATATAGACATAGGTAGATAGATAGATAGATAGATAGATAATTGCGTTATGCGATAAAGGGAGAATGTTTGTTTTATTTCTTTAATTTTGTTCTCGCTAGTGAAAATTAGCATGATCGTGAGGAATATCGTCGACGAAGACGTCTCGTGGATGTGTGTCTGTTTTCTTGCCCTAACATTTTTTCTTTTATTTCGCCGTGAAAAACCTGTTTAACACTGGAATTATTATCCTTATACGTGCTATACAGTTCAGTTATGTTTTGAAGTTGCACCAGCTGTGATCAAAGAAGCAATATTGAAATGGAAGGGATAGATATATAGATAGATAGATAGGTACATAGATAGATAGATGTTTCGTGCAGATTAATTGCTGCTCCTAAAATGATCATTACGGTACAAATTACATAGATATATTTATTTTAATACAAGAGTTATATAATAGCTACAGGAAGGGTAAATAAAAGATATGAATGCCTTCGAATCAATATTGTGTGTACAACGTCTACATTGTCACTTGTATTTCATGTTTGCTAAAGTTTTCATATGGTGCTATACTTCACGCTTCCATATCTTATCCAGCTGATGCATCTGGGTGTGTTGTTTTATTGGTTTACATAGTTCGCAGCTGTTGCATCCATCGACTCATCGTCACAGGATGGTGACACTGGTACATTTCTTCCTTGCATTTCCTAAATTTCTTCCATTGCATGTAATTTGCTAACTCTGTCAACATCAATTGTTAGGCTTGTGATGCGACCGTTGATACTCCCTCAGATGACGGACTCAATGGTGTATTTGTTGCCTGCACTGCTTCTACAGCTTCATTACCATCCGAATCGCTATCTCCATCAACATCTGCTGTTACAGATGGTGGTTCCACTGTTGATGCTATCTCAGATGACGGGTTCATTAGTGCATCTGTTGCCTGCACTGCCTCTACCCCATCCTCTTCATCAGAATTGTAATCTCCATCAACATTAATTGTTACGGATGGTGATGCCACTGTTGATTCTGCCTCAGAGGACGGGATTAATGGTGCATATGTTGATTGTATAGCTGCTTCATTTCCAGTTCTAGATGCAGTGGGTAGTGCGGTGCCATAAGTCACTGAATTAGTTCCTTTACACATAGATCTAATATAATGTCATAACGTATCAAAGACGTCAAAATAATTGACTTGATATTCAATAAATTTTAAATTCAATTCATCCTAAAATTAATATATACTATTAAGTTATTTACGACTGGATATAATTGAGCATGTACAAGACAAAGATAATATATTCTGTGGAACACTGCTATATACCATTTTCGTGTGTGTTTTCCAAATATATTTGAAAAACTACTACTAGTTATGAACATCAAAGCCACAGTATTCTTCAACATGTTTGCAATAATACGTCTGTGGAGGAAAAGAATAAGAACAGCAATAATTTCTGCAACTCCAGAAGGATATGTTTTGTTTACACGTATAATATATTGTATTTTTAGACAATAATAACCTTATCATTGTAATGAACGTATGTAATTTCTGACATTTAGTGATTTCGTCTTGAATCTAACATCAATAAAACAAATGTATGTAATTGTTACGATATTACAGCGTTTGAACTATTTAATGAACTGATGAGGATCTAAAATCGAACGAGTTAAATTTATTTTCAGGCTAACATGACGGTAAAGGTTAGTAGACTATTTTCAAATTGTAAAGGGACAAATTCCATGATCCATTTGCAAGCGTTAAGAATTTTAATACTTATTTAAACGTTTTGAATGTGGTTCAATTTAACACATGAGCCATAATATTGTCTGCTGTGAAACAATACTGATGATGTCCTACTCTATTTTCATGAGTGCAAGCAGGGATCCTGAAATATAATAACTAATATCTTTCTTAAATGTACAGCGTAGAAACCTATGACAATATAATAGCGCAGTCAATGATGTTCCAGAAGCACAGAAAGAAAAAATTTCCTTTGTGAATAATAACACAACGCCTTAGCTTAGAGAAGGAAATATATGTGTACAGTCATTGTCCGACTTCAATGAAAAAGGAATAAAGCTCCCGGATAAATTTAATTTACTCTTAAAGTGCATCCATATGTATCAAACGAAAACGCATCAAGGGTGTGATTCTACTCATCTATGTTATCAATTGGATATATATATACAATCAGGATTTTCTATCAAATGCGCAAATTAGAAAATGTATTACACTCCGCGAAGAAATCTAAATATAGCACACATTGTTATATTGCAAACGAATCATTTACCATAATTCTGTTAAGAAAACAATATCATGTATCATTGATGAATTGAGCGAAACAGTTGCTCCACTCATCAATGTTACCAATTGGAACATAAATAATAGTATTGCTTATTAAAGTATTGTTCCTGTGAAATATACAAAAAGGATCCAAATTCACAAACAAATGTTGAACTTCTTATCAATTACATTTATTAAAATTTCTATCATGAAGTTGAAGGTATACTGCACTTACCTGTCAAAGGTTCCCAGGTCTGTCCAAAACTACCAAAATTCAGTACCTTTTTAAACTGGGTTTTGCGGGTTGAATTCCCCGGATGGATTGTACAAAAACTTAACATATCCCATTACTACCTACAATGTACAGCCAATTGGATCATTTCTTGCCATTATGGGGATGGTTTCAAGGCATTCAGTACAATGACGTTTACGATTCCTTTGTGTATGCTGGGGGTGGGGTGGAACGTGTTTGTGCTGGCCGTTTGCCAACTTTCTTTGGTTAATCGCCGGTGGCAACTTCAGCATTAAATGTTATGCAATAACTTTATTTGTCCATGGATACTGGTTTTGTCGCTAGACTGCCTTAGTATAATGGCTTTTAGTGCACGCTACTGTTGCATAATAGTTACTTTAATATTTACAATCGGGAGCGGTTTATCTTTAGTATCTAAAATAAATCTACTTCGAGTTCGACATCTATTACGTTATTAGTTGTAATTCCCTTTAAAAGATACCTCTATCGTTTTTGACAAGATTTGCTCTACAAAGGAGAGTTCAATCTTTAAAAATGTAAATTTAATGACTGTTTGTCTCAGTGTATTAATTATGATTACAATGCAAGAATATTTCGACTAAAATTAAAAATCATATAGGTGCAGTATGCCTTGAGTATTTTTTGTATCTTTCATCAAGAAAGGACCACAGAGACATGGGCTTGATGTTAAAAGTTGCATACAAAAAGTGCTCTGTCAACTATTATTGAGATACTAAGCAATCTCCATCTACAACGAATGGATGTCTTCACATACGCAAACTTCATCGATGCAATAAAGCTGGCTGTTTATCTAAGGAATAAACATATGGCTAGGTAATTTAGTGCACATTTGATTAGTCACGCTTTCCTCTTATTATAGCAATATTAAATTTAACAATAATTAGACATGTTCTTTAAGTTAGTGACATGGAGTAGACAATATTAGGATAACATGCATTAAATACCAGTTTCTCTGCCGCAATCGAATTATGCATGCATGGAATGACAATTATTCCAAATTAAAAAAAATAAATAAATAAATAAATAAATAATTCAACATAATACAATAGACTGAATAAAGAACTTAATGAGTGGTGGTGGGTGACTACCTGAAATGCTGATTGCTTCATTGACCAGTGTGACTGGTAGCCAAGTGTGCCAGTGATGACGTTTGTATGTGTTACTCCATGCATGTAACCATTTAGCCGTGGGCTAATTTTGAGGTTTGTTATACCCAGTGTTTCGGGAACTATAAAGATGATGTGTATGATATATGTCCCTTTTGTTTTCATCATTCTACAATTTGATACAAGTACCTCATTTTTCACTATTTGAGTGAATACATTTTACTATATGAATAAAATACATCATTTTTACTATTTGAGTAAAACACATCATTCTTTTGGTCGTGTGAAATTACTGTAAATCATTAACTTCTGTCATTTTACGGTGTAAGATCATTTATTTGTATTCACATTTTATGTTGCATTATTGGTTTCGTACGGATTGTGTTAATATTGTCCTAATATTTGGATCTTATACATGCACGTATTAATCATAATTCTTGTCCTTTTCAAGTCATTCATCAATAAACATTGTATTTGCATCACCATCGAAAGTGTTCTGTTATAAATCCGAAATCCAACCCGGTTACCTTGTTGCACGTGTGTCTCAAATGGTATTGACAGAATATGAGGAAATGTATGATTCCTATAAATCAGTAATAAGTTTCTTTTTTATTTTGTTAAAACCGATTGTGTCATGTTCGAAACGTTCATTGCACCAGCCTCACTGTGTGACGTACGTGACAATGGCATTAAAACTACCACCGAGTGGTGTTTTGAAGAATGTATACATCGTTTTCAACTTTAACTATCTCTTGTACCATTGTCGGAACGCAATGATATCAATGTGGTCTGGATGGGATATATCTCTTGATTTTCAAAAGGAAATAGTTGAAGGTGTTGAATGGACTTATGCTCGCTTCATAATAGATTTCAGTTTTACTTAAACGAAGATAAATATATAATCTTCTAATTACAGAGATTAAATTAGATACAGATGTCCCATCACGAATTCCTCTATACACACTACTTTGCAACAGTAGGAGGAACATCACGATAAAATGTTAATAGTAACCTTGATGAGTCTCCTTCTCACAAAATATGGTATTTTTCTGATTTTAATTTCAGTGTCTCCGTCATTTACTTGATTTGCCAATAATTTGTTTGAGAGGGTATGATTTGTAAGCTTTTATAGCAACAGCAGATCTAATTCTATCGTTTCAGTTCCCGATGCAGACTTAACAAAGATCTGTGGACATGTACAGACAATCAAAAATGTGAACGTCACTATATTGAAACTATTTCTCTGATATATTTCTCACGCCTGTGCTAATTTTGTATTTTAAGATGTGTCTTACACTCTAAATGTTTTCACTGTTTCACGTGTTTCATGAACATTCATATTTCATGTATCTCAAGGAGAACCAATCAACGATATCAGCATTAGGTCAATGTGGATTAATTGCAATGCGTTATTTACTCTTGTATTTTCCTCTAAACTATTCCCTATTGTTTCTGCTACTCCAAAGCTGGAGATGATGACATAGGAATTGGTATTTATCCAGTCCTACTTTAGCCACTATTTTCTTTATCCGTTTCTTTGGTCAGCCGGTATATTTATTTTAAATTTCTCATTTGCGGCAGACTCATCATGTAAGAACACTAGGAAACGTTTTGTATATTCAGTAGCTGTCCTTGTCATTTAAGTATTATACATTTTCAGCACGAGTGTCCAATTTCAGATTCCAGTACAAAATGTGTACAGAAGCAGCCATTATCCCTGGCAAAAACAGTTTATGATGTGCATTAAACAATTAGCATTATGTGATTTATTTCTACATTTCAATCCTAACCATCTAGAATTTCTCCTTAATATCAGCAACATCTCATTCAATTTCACTTGTTTACATAGATAGTACCCGAATGACGTCATCAGCCGCCATATTTGTGGTCAGCGGGCAGATTTACCGTTGACTGTATATGGTGTTTGGAAGCTGAAAATAAATTCATTGAATTTCAAGATACTTTTACGAAACTTACACAAAAACGGAACGCAAATCAAGCTTTCTGTTAATATCTATATTTGTGATCTACAAACTGACATTGCTTCAGCGTGCCTTGTTAAAAATGATAAATTTTGGTGATCGTATATAGGAGAAACTGCAACGTTCCCCGTCGTCCAGGTAAAATGGGCAGAATATCGTCTGCTAGTTACCTTGTCGGGAAGCATCTATAAATAACAATAATCATTAGTAATGTACAACACTCTACTAGTATAAACAATACCGGAAGTTCCCATGTAGCATAAAGTATATGATATCTTTTTCTCTACCTCATCTGAAACATACATTGTTACCACCCTATTAGAGTTCTGGTAGCCATAATTTTTCAATACTGAATCTACAGAAGATAACGTAAATAAGTTTGAGATAAACATAACGATTGATGGATGAAACCATTAAATTTAATTCAGGATGTTATCCAGAAAAGTTAAAAGGTCGAAGTGACAATGAAGTGGAACAACAAAGTGTTGTGGTTTTTTGTGTGCAAACAATTTGACCAGTTTAAGTTAGCTTAGAAAGCTGTCACATCCTTTTGTCCATATTCTTCTTTTCATTTATTCCACTTACCAGTAAAGTCTTTTAAAACAGGATTTACATTTACTAATTTGTGGACTTTCCTAAATCAAATTTACCTCTTAAGAGTTCTCTGTGGATCCACTAGGAAATTATTTTTGCTAGTAGTGTCAGACCAACACAGGTCAAAGGTCGTATACACACGATATGACTTTGAAAATCAACGGAATAGACTTACGACTATTGGTTTTAAAGTGAAACCAGCAATTTAAGTAAAATCAACAAGTAATTTATTCCTTTACAAAACAAATAAAATTCAAAAGACATTTACAGCAATGTGAATTAAATCGCAAATAATCAAATGTAATATCACATGTCTAAACGTATAAACTGTTCCGAATGAATTCCAATTGAACTGAATAGTCTGGTAAAGAACAATGATGCTATCAAGAATGTTTTTGTATGAGTTTACAATAGTCCAAAAGGGTTGTATTAGTCCAACAGTGAATGAGCTGTAATAACCAAAAAGGGAATGAGCACTTTAGAAATTTCAATGAATATTTTGAAGAAATAATTCCTCTCGAATTACATCTCAACGCATTGGTAACTTGTGATGAAAATGGATTCCCACAGACTGACGTAAGACAGCAATTAAGTGCTTTTAATTTATACACATTTTCACTTGACCCATATGTGACTCATTCGAACTGTCCAGATCGCAGCACTCAGCGAGACCCGATTTGCCGACGAAGGTCAACTGTCAGAGGTAAGTGAAGGCTACACCTTCTTTTGGATTGGACGCAGCGTGGAAGAACGACGCGAGGCTGGAGTTGGGTTTGCCATCAAGTCCAACCTGGTCAACAAGACAGTCGGCCCACCTAAAGGCATCAACGATCGTCTGATGACCGTTCGACTTCCGCTCCCAAGAAAGCGATATGCCAAACTAGTCAGCGCCTACGCCCCAACACTGACAAACCCTGATGAGATGAGGGACAAGTTCTATGATGATCTGAGATCCACTATTGCTGCCGTGCCCAGAACAGATAAACTCATCATCCTTCATGACTTTATCGCCCGGGTTGGCGCAGATCACACCTCATGGGAAGGAGTGCTGGGAAGAAAATGAGATTGGCAGCTGTAACAGCAATGGCCTCCTACTGCTAGAAACTTGTGCAGCGCACGAACTGCTCATCACTAACTCTGTCTTCCGCCTACCACTTCGCAACAAGACGTCATGGATGCACCCACGCTCCAAGCACTGGGATCTGCTCGACTACGTCATAGTCCGACAGAAAGACAGGCATTACGTCAGAGTGACGAAGGCTATGTGTGGAGCCGAGTGCTGGACTGACCATAGGCTGATCATCTCCAAACTTAACATCAGGATACAGCCTCCTAGACGTCCTCAAGGAAGCAAGGCGCTGAAGCGACTGAACGTCTCCAAGCTGAAAAGCGATTCTGTGAAGCAGTCCCTTGCAGACGAACTAGACAACAAGCTAGAAACCATCACTCTAGGCTCGCATGATGTAGAGTCTGATTGGGCGTCCCTTCGGGATGTTGTCTACTCCACCACCGCCGATGTGGTAGGCCCTACTATGCGCAAGCACCAGGACTGTTTTGATGATAACGATGATCGCATTCAAGAACTGCTCGACGAAAAACACCGCACACACAGAGCGCTGCTAAATGACCAGAACTCCACATCTAAGAAAGCTGCATTCGCCAGTATCAGACGATCAGTGCAGAGAGAGAGAGCTCCGACAGATGCAGGACACATGGTTGAGCAAGAAGGCGGACGAGATCCAGTCGTATGCAGACCACAATGACATGAAGAGGTTCTACGAGGCGCTCAAGACAAGCTACGGTCTCACTAAATCAGGATCTTCCCCCCTCCTCAGTGCAGACGGGAACACGCTGATCACTGATAAAGAAGAGATTCTCAAGCGCTGGGCAGAACACTTCGACAGTGTCCTCAACCGTCCTTCCTCCATCAACGCTGAAGCCATCGCTCGCCTGCCCCAGGTCCTAACCAACGCTTCCCTCTCGGACTCGCCAAGTTTCACAGAAGTAGAGAAGGCAATTAAAAGTCTATCCAGTGGCAAAGCCCCGGGTTTTGACTCCATCCCAGCGGAAGTCTACGCAGCTGGTAGTCCCCGACTGACGCAGAAGCTTACTGACCTCTTCCAGTCTGTGTGGAACCAGGAGAAGATTCCGCAGGAGTTCAAAGACGCCTCTATTGTCCACCTCTACAAGCGGAAGGGGAACCGTCAAGCATGCGACAACCACCGTGGCATTTCCCTATTATCCATCGCCGGGAAAACACTGGCCAGAATTCTGCTAAATCGACTGACCGTCCACTTGGAGCAAGGCTTGCTACCAGAGAGTCAGAGCGGTTTCAGGCATAATCGGGGCACCGTGGACATGATCTTCGCAACCAGGCAACTCCAGGAGAAATGCCAAGAGCAGAACGTCAGCATCTACACCACTTTTGTGGACCTCACACAGGCTTTTGACACTGTGAGTCGTGAAGGTCTGTGGAGGATCATGGCAAAGTTCAGATGCCCCGAGAAGTTCATCACCATGGTCAGACTGTTCAACGATGGCATGTTCGCCAGAGTACAGGATGATGGAGAGTTCTCCCTGCCCTTTCCAGTGACAAACGGTGTCAAGCAGGGCTGTGTTCTTGCCCCGACCCTGTTCAGCATGTTGTTCACAGCGATGCTGACCGATGATTTCCGTGAGGGTGACATTGGCATCGACATCCGGTTCAGGACTGATGGGAACATCTTCAACCTGAGAAGACTGCAGGCTAAGACCAAAATCCAGGAAGACACCATCCGCGACTTCCTCTTTGATGACGACTGTTCTTTGAATACTGGTACTCAGTCTGACATGCAAGAAAGTATGGATCGGTTCTCCAAAGCCTGCACAGACATCGGACTCACAATAAGTACGAAGGAGACCGAAATCATGTACCAGCCTGCACCTTCAGTGACCTACACCGAACCCAGCATTACCGTCAATGGACAGAAGCTCGCTGTTGCTGACAAGTTCATCTACCATGGCTGCACCCTGTCGCGCACAATCTCCATCGATGAAGAGGTCACTCTCAGGATTGCTCGTGCAAGTGCAGCCTTCGGCAGACTTCACAATACTGTGTGGAACAGAAGAGGAATCAACCTGCCAACCAAGCTCAAGGTGTACCGCGCAGTAGTACTGCCCTCCCTCTTGTACGCCTGTGAGACATGGACGGTGTACGGTCGCCATGCAGGGCGGATGGGCTCCTTCCGCATGCGCTGCCTCGGAAGACTGCTCCACATCAGGTGACGGGACGGGACCCCTGGCGCGGAGGCCCTCCGGGGAGCGGGGATGACAGGCGTCCATGTCATGCTCGGAAGGTCACAACTCCGCTGGGCTGGTCATGCCTGCCGTATGCCTGCTGAGCGCCTCCCAAGGAGACTGTTCTATGGGGAACTCGCTGAAGGCAAGCGTTCCCGAGGAGGCCAAAATAAAAGGTTCAAGGACACGCTCAAAGCCTCCATGAAGTCCTGTGGCATTGACCCAGACAGCTGGGAGCAGCTTGCCGAAGACCGTGCTGCCTGGCGTCACCAGATCAACTCAGGCGCAGCTGCATTTGAAGAGCACCGGATCAAGGAGCCCAAGCAGAAAAGAAAGCAGGGGAAGAGCAGGGCCAGAGCCGACCTTCAGTCCATCCAGCCCCCGGCAATTCCCTGTCCTCATTGCCGTAGACTCTTTAGAGCACAGATTGGCCTCACCAGCCATCTGTGCACTCACAGACCAGCCCAGATCTGAAGTCATGGTCGTCTTCGAGAACGAAGGACGAACATCATCATCATCATTTCCATTTCGATTCTTAAAAGATTGTCTATACATTTTATAATCATAAAACATAATTAGTAAAAATAACAAACGTTTGCTATGTAAATATGCTGTTTACATTAACTAAAATACAACTTAAGGTCAAAACAAAAGTTAGGCACACAATTAAATATACACACCAATAGGTTTGAAATAGGTTAAAGTGTTATGCAGTGCAGAGAATCATCTAATTTACGTAACATACATAAATAGTATTAATTTCTGCATTTCATTCAAAATCTTGTCTAAACAGAAGGAGGCTGCAGCTTCATCGATTGCTTCGTTCTTCCAATTATCACACATGGGTTAGGACTGCAAGAAAATATGAGCAGAGTTATCAGTATGTTCGCAGAGTATATGTAGGGTATGAAAAGTATTGAACATATTCAAATAAATGATATCCAGGTCAATGAAAGTAGGTTCATTCTAAGTGTTTCACGTTGTCAGTCTTTTCTTTGATGTCAGAAACTAAATTATTCCAGAAACGTGTTGTCTTTGGGAAGAAATAATTAGTTAATATTATTGTTGAACAGGCTGAAAGATAAAGGAATTCTTATCTCGGGTGATAGTTCAAATGATCACATTTTTTTTTTACCACAGCATTTTGTTGATTTCCCTTAGAAGGTAGATACGCATGTACGCTGTCTTTAGTCCATGTTAATTTTATGTATACGTCCGTCATATGGCCTAACATATCACATTATGATATCTGATCGTTGATCCGTCTTTTCAAAGTTTCGTTTCTGCACAATAAGTCTAGTGTTATACCATCTACCGTTTCCACATATTGCAGGTCGACTGAATTTAGAACATAATAAACCTATCGTTCTGGGTTTTAAACGACGAAAAACTAAAATCCTAACTAAAAAAGGTTACTCCTTCACAACAAGCTATCGGGAGTCAGTAATAGGCTTACAATCTACTCTCTGCAAAGATAATACCAAAGGATTTCATTAAGTTATATATTCCCACGTAATACTTACTTTCATTGCTTGCTTAGATAGTACCAAAGTTACATGTACATGTTGGGAGGAGGGTGGGGGGCATGTTCAGAAACGTCGGAGCTAGTACGTAATAGTGTTCGGTTATATCATTTGTTATTCTCACATTCGGTCTGCTTGGATGCAAATTCACCTACATAAGTATACATCAATAACCATATAGATCATAAGTAATAACGTCACCGTTTTATTAGATTTCATACGATGTATCAGTAACATACACAATCTCGGCCTTTTTAATCGCTGTATATCTCTCACAAATCTTATATTTTGTATTCAGAAAGCGTAGTAGTAAGATGAAATATGTTAACGAAAGAACTTGGGTCGGTCCCTTATCCCTAACCTAACCCTACATAAGTTTTGTTAAGGAAACGTTGAAGTAAACTATGCACAAAAGGTATATATTAGCATTGCTCTAACAAATCCCCGACCCGCTAATTCCAAGTTAAATGTTCTACAAGAATATTCCTGGCCATATTGTAATAATGTTCTATAAAATAAGATCATATGAGTCGGTCTCTCCCATCTTTAATTTATTTCGTCGAAAAATCAGTGAATTGTATTGAATGTGAATCCAGACACATTTGTAGCCATAATGACAAGAGTCGAACTGTATTTACCGTTAAAAACACTTCCCGAGAATAAGGCTCATAAAATATGTGAATGTCAATTCATCACGTTTGCTTTCATTATCTAATATTCCAGTTATACGTGTTCTACGGCTGAATGATATTCTACGATTTACATCACTCGCGTTATCAAATTTACTGGTTGTCCTTTAACGCAAGAGCAGTAAATTGTTTTAAGCCCAACATCAATTCAACCAACTTATCACAAACAAAACTCTTCAAACTCTCTCTCTCTCTCTCTCTCTCTCTCTCACTCTCACTCTCACTCTCTCTCTCTCTCTCTCTCTCTCTCTCTCTCTCTCTTACCTTCCCATGCACAGATACAAGTACAAGTACCCTTTTTGATGCCTATTTCCGTGAGATCTATTTTTACGCTTTGGTGACTTCGGTCGTGGGGTATTATTAAAAGTTGTTTGGGTAGATGACGTGGTTTTTTGTGCTTGGTAATGGGGGATGTTAGAGCGAGGTGTTGACTCGGGTGGTTGTGTCTGTGTTTGAGCGTCCTTCGTTGCTTTGGTATTGTTTTTAACTACAGAGAAGGGTGGGCCAGTAGGTGATGTTTTTGCCTGTACAAGCTTTCTCGTCTCTGGGTAGGGAATGTTGGATGTGTTTTTAACCCTCTGTATTTCCTTCTCCTGTTTCCAGGTATCACAACGCTTGGAATTGGCGTGGTGCTCTTTTCCACAGTTGACACAATGCGGAGTTGCTCTACACTCAGCTTCCTGGTGAGAATGGTCTCCGCATTGGCCACATATCTGACTATTTGAGCAACGATCTTTGTGATGGCCATATTTCTGACATTTATAGCATCGAGGGTGGTTAGGTATGTAAATATCAACCATCACTTGCAAAAAGCCAACCTTGACCACTCTAGGTACTGCTGGCTTGTTGAAGGTGAGTACGAATGTGTTGGTGTCCTGCAGATTGTTATTACGTTTTAATCTTATTCTGCGAACTGCAGTGACACCTTCGTTTTTCATCCCTTCGATTATATCTTTGTCGCTTACTCCGGCCATGTCCCGATATCGAATCATGCCTTTGGACGAATTGAGTGTTGTGTGAGCGAATGAAGTCACCGGAATATCGAACAATGTCTTCATTTTCCGGATATTTTCGGTCTGACCACGTCGCTCACATTCAACAATTAGGCAGCCCAATTTCAACTTCTTTACACTTTTTGATGTACCAATTCTACCCGTAATTGTTTTTTCAATAATAAACGGAGACAGTGAGACTAGCGGTTTTGAGTCGTCTGTAGATTCTATAGCCATGAAGGGTGGAAATGATTCCACACCACATTGTTCGTCATCCGAGTCAGATCCAGTTTTGGTACGCTTTAGTTGATTTTTTTTGGAAATATCCATGTTGGTGTATTTAATATTCTGCACCCGTGCTCCATGCCCACCAAAGAGCAAAACAAGGGGACACTGATTAAGTGTCAGAGATACACAGATGTTATACTCAGTAGGTAAATTCACCTCCTGATTAATCATGTAAGATATACTCAGTCAGCAAAATTACCTCCCGATTGACCCGTTGAGCCACCGCCTTCTAAGAAGTCTTCTAAGGCTTTGGAACGGGAAATTTAAAGGGATAGAATGTAGGGGCAACGGTGGTATCAAGAGAGATACAAGGAGAAAGATAAAGGAAGAGTGCGAGTAACTAAATACCTCCTAGGGCTCGGCGTGACCAGCCGATTTGTCGAGACCGGGCCCATACCGACCACCCGTCTAGAAGAAGTAGAGACCAAATTAGTGTGTTGCATCGGAAAGCCTCTGCTCAACTACCAGATCCTTTCCTCCTCCGACACGGGTCGCAACCCACGGCAAACAGGTTGCCTCTACTTAGTCGCCTCTTACGACACGTAGCGAGGCACGGCGGGCAAATTCTACAACCCCTTACCCGCAGGGGGATACATATATTTGTATTATGGATGTTAGATTCAAGACGAATTCACAAAATGTCATAAGCTACATACGTTTTTTATAATGATAAGTTTATTATTGTTTAAAAAAAATAATATATTATACGTGAAAACAAAAGACATCTTGGTAGAGTTACAAAATGTGTTGTTCTTCTTATTCTTTTCTTCCACAGACGTATTTTTGCAAGGATATTCACGAATCCTGCAGCTTTGATGTTCATAGCAATCGCTATCGGTGAGTAGTAACTTTTCAAATATATTTGGAAAACAAACAACGATGGAAAATAGAATAGTGTTCTACAGAATACAGAATCCTTGTCTTGCACATGCTCAGTTATATACAGCCGTAAATAAACAAAAATTAGCTATTGACTCTAGTATGAATTGAACTTAAAATTCATTGAATATCCAGTTAATTTGTTGACGTCTTTGATAAGTTATGACGCGATTATTTTGTATCGGTGATTAAAGGAACTAATTCAGTGATCTGTAGCAGCCACTACCTATTGTTTATCCATCTGAAAATAAATAAGCTACACAATCAACAACTGCACCATTAATCCGCTCCTCTGAGGGAGCATCAACAGTGGCATCGCTATCTGTAACAATTGATGCTGACAGAGATACAGATTCTGATGAAGAGGAAGAGGTAGAGGAGGTACAGGCAATATATGCACCAATCAGCTGGTCATCTGACATAGCATTAACAGTGGCACCTCCATCTGTAACCAGTGATGTTGATGGAGACAGTTATTCTGATGGAAATGAAGATGTAGAGGCAGAGAAGACAACAGATGCACCAATGATCCCGTCCGTTGAGGGAGAATCAACAGTGGCATCGTCATCCGTAACAATTGATGATGACAGAGATAACGATTCAAATGAAGAGGAAGAGGTAGAAGGGGTGCAGTCAACAGTCGCACCAATGAACCCGTCCGTTGAGGGAGCATCAACAGTAGCGACGCCATCCGTAGCAATTAATGAAGACAGAGATAACGATTCTGTTGAAGAGGAAGAGGTAGAGGCGGTGCAGTCAACATATGCACCAATGAGACCTTCCGTTGAGGGAGCATCAACAGTGGCGCCACCATCTGTTACAAGTGATGTTGATGGAGACAGTGATTCTGATGGAAACGAAGAGGTAGAGGCAGTGCAGGAAGAATATGCACCATTACGCCCGTCCGTAGAGGGAGCATCAACAGTGGGCATCACTATCCATAACAATTAATGCTGACAGAGATAGCGATTGTGATGAGGATGTAGAGGTAGACCAGGTGTAGGCAACATATAAACCTTCGACCCCGTCATATCAGAGAGCATCAACAGTGGCTATTATATAAATCTTGTATTAGACCAAATAGACCTTTGTAGTTTGTAAAGTAATGTCTTCCGCATTAATCATTTTAGAAGCAGGAATTAATCTGCACCAACAAATATATTTATCTGTATATCTGTCTATCTATCACTAACATTTCAAGATTACTTCTATAAGGATACTAATTCCAGTGTTAAGCAGGTTTTTCATCGGCAACATCCCTCACGATGACACACACACACACACACACACACACACACACACACACACACACACACACACACACACACACACACAGACACACATATATATATTATAATATATATTACAACTAAGAACGTTTTACATGTTGATCTCGAAGTAAATTTATTTTTTCTATCCGAAAGCTAAACCGCTCCCGATTGTAAATATTAAGGTAACTACTATGCAACAGTACCAGTGTACTTAAAATCATCATGCTAAGGCAGTCTAGCGACAAAACCAGTATCCATGGAAAAATAAAGTTATTGCGTAACATTTAATGCCAAATTTGCCACCGGCGATTAACCAAAGAAAGTTGGCAAACGGCCAGCGCAAACACGTTCAACCCCATCCCCAAGATACACAAAGGAATCTTTATAAATGTAAATTTAAAACTTTTTACAAATGTAATTGCTAAGAAATTCAGCATTTGTTTGTAAATTTGGGTCCTTTTATATATTTCACAGGAAGAATACTTTTATTAGCAATACTATTATTTATGTTCCAATTTGCAGCATATATGAGTGGAACAACTGTTTTGCTCATATCATCGATGATAAATGATATTGTTTTCTTAACACAATTATGGTAAATGATTCGTTTGAAAGATAACAATATGTGTTATATTTCGATTTATCGGCGGAGTTTAATAATTTTACTGATTTGTGCATTTGATAGGAAATCTTTATTATATATATATA
>JAECUM010044124.1:0-36346 GCA_016617855.1 Megalonaias nervosa | reverse complement strand
GTGTTTCGTGTGTACGTGTTGTGCTTTGTGTTTTAATCAGTAGTATTTTGCAATCCAACTATGAATATGTATATGTTAATAAATCGTCTGTAAATTTAGGATTTTGTTTTGTTCATATTGTTGCCTGTCGTGAAAGTGTTCTAATGAAAGACATTATTTTAATGACACGTTCCTTGTCGAGATTACTCATTTTGACGACAATTGTTTGACTTCTATCTATCAACTGAAGCTACATACATTTAACATCAAGTTTTTAGTTAGTCTTAAATCCATGTCTCTGTAACCGAGTATGCGAATGAGTTGCCCCGCCTTTTGCCTTGGTTTGAACGCGAACTAGTTAAATTATACAAAGGTCACATATCAAGGGCTTCTTTACAATGGCTTTATATGTGTCAAGCCTCGCCGCGAGCGTCGTTTTCCGGCCTTACATTCTGTAAGATAATTAAGCAATTCTGGCTCTATTTTGTGTACTTCTCTTTCCTGTGACGTGTGGATGATTTATTTTCTTGCATTGGACTTGTCAATCACTATTGTCTCTTTCATCAGTATGAAATACATGTAAGAAATATTAATGTTGCCTTTTGTGTGATAAAACTAGTGTGTGTGTGCAAGAACCTTCTCTGTTAGAGATGTGTTCAAAGTATGGAGGTATGTAATCTTACAACTGTCCTCTGTTTTCATCAAATGCTAACGCCCCCCGCCCCCCAGGCATCATTAAACTCATTATGAAAATCAGCATCCATATTTGTATCACATACAAACGTACAGGTTGCGTCAGTATCATTTAACTACTGTGATGCATCCCACCCTGACCATAATTATATATCTAGGTTCAAGGTGAAGATTAGGTCGATGGTAAAGGACTATTTAAGTGACATCTCACACTTCAGTAGTTACAAATAGACAGACAAACGAACAGTAAAGGACATTAAGAAAAATATTTGCATCTTGCAGAAAATAAGTATTATATGCTCGTCTTCAACGAATAAAAAAATACGTCCATTCACAAGTGGCTCGAGCGTGATTGGTTTATTTTACATAAATCTTAAGGTTAAAAGGTGTCAATATACTTTACTAATGAAATCGGAGTTGGAAATAAATAAATAAACATATGATTATTTACAATGTGTATACTGGAGAATGCAAACAAATTAACATATTCCATTGAAATACAATACTTTTCCAGAGAACCGCACACATAATGGTACAAAATGTTTGAGAACACCTTCATAGATCCTATAAGCCATGCAAATATTATAATTACTTAAAATAAGTATCATTGGAAAACGAAAAGCGTTTAGAAGCGTATCAACGAAATTTCAAATTTCCTCTTTCATGTTTTGCCTTCCTGGACGAAACTAAATTGCTCTCTAACCAAACCCAATTTCCAGCTAGATTAATTTTGTTTAATTTGAGAGCGAATAATAATTTGTCACTCATAATTTCCCAAGCTGAATTGTAAGCTGCACAAATTAATGGTCAATGGGAAATCATTTTTTAAAAAAAAATATTGTTAAGCATTTTGTACTATGTCACAAAATGTAATGAAACATAGCACTGACATTTTCCTTAGTTTTGTCAGCGTGATTATTATTTCATTAGATTTATTTTTTTTGGGGGGGGGGCACCAGACAGATGCCCCCCCCCCCCACTTAGCCGAAAAAAAGAAAAGTATTTCATGTGTTCTTGTTTCCCCCAGGTGCGGTGTACTGTACTATTTTATATAAAGAATTTTGATCAAAAATTTATTTTGAGACAATTTTTGACGGGGTATTTTCCCTAGTGTATCTGAAGGTTTGTTCATCCGATCAAGTTTCAATTACTTTCTCGGAGTCCCTCGCCTTTTTCGAATTTTTGTGACCTTTGCCAAGGGTCTCCTAAGTCCTGTGTATGCTATATGTATTATGCTATATTGTGTGTTTGCTATAAGTGTTTTGTAAAGACGGCAGTTATGTCAAATCAGAGATATCCCAGGTTTTCCTACCATATTGCACGTACATATATATATACATATATATCCACAGATACATACATTCACATACATACACACATATACCTTTCCATGTGTACCCATACACATATTCATATATACACACATACACATACCATACATATATAAGTGGACATATATTGTATTTATTTAAATTAATAAAAATTTTAAATTAAAATAATTTTGAATTTGGAATTCCTTTTACTTATCTTTTGAGAGTGAGACGGTGCACTGGAAAGATAAAATAAAACCTATTGTTTTGAGTGTATTTGCATTTTTCTGAGTCGTCTCCCTCTTTATATTAATGGTAATAAAATGATAATAATAGCTAAGGATAATTTGGGTTTCTTCATGTAGGGAGCAACATTTCCTTTATTTATTTATGTCACCCTCTACATTAGATTTAGGACAAGAACGGACTGGATTTTCATATTGCATAGAACCCTGTGTATGCTATCAATTACTAATAAACCTGAATAAGTTTGAAGCTCTACTTCAATAGTTCAATTAGTACTCTGAAGGAATTACTACACAGGTATTACTCATTAGATCTAACATCACCAGGACAAGGTGTGACTGGCAGCTGCCTGAGGTCAATCTGTCATGACGTACATGGGATTCCACCAATTGATTCGCAGAACGTGCATAATTTCTATCATTAGTCAGGATAATCCTGCTCATTGCTGTTTATTTCATATGGCCAACGAGCTATGACTAATACAAATAACAATATTAACAAAGAACAAACTTTAAAGAAGTGAAATTTTTAAGATTTGTAAAATGTTCATGCATATGTCAAGAATGTAACTTAGCTTATGTAAGATAGAAAAGTTGTTTTGATCTGTCGTGTACTGTTCACATGTATTCAATGTTATGGGTAGTCAAAGTGTATCAAACAGATTATACGTCGAAGGATCTATCAGAAATATAGACAAATGAATATAAATTCAATATCAAAGAATACTTACCGTATTCACTCGCTTCAAAAAGATCCTGATCTGCCGAAGTCTAATAAGCTCACAGATCAGGGTCAATGTTGTTTGTTCTACTGATTACTCCCAAACACTTGCACAAAGCCAGACCTGCCGGCGCATTATACTACGGCAGATCAAAGTTTGTGCAGTTGCAGTTATAAATGAGTACATGTTGACTTGAATGAAAGAGGTAAATCCAAAGCAATAATAGAAAGATGATCTCGATTCTGAGATGACGTTATGAATATACAAAAGTATCCTCCCTTTCTGCGAGTTTTGTTCAAATATTGCTCTAATATTTCAATGGAAACTTACTTGTTTCTTCTTTTGAGAATTGATTGACTGATTGACTGATATCTATGCTAACCACATATATAGTCTACACGTTTTCAATAACATCATGCTACAAGGGCATCAGAAGAAGCGACGACTAGCTGAAGTCCCCAAATATCATTCTATTAAATATTTTTTCGAAAAATGTACTCCAAAATAGGCCAGAGGTAAAACGTAAAACGTTATTGTGAATCTACACCAACCACATATTTTACCTTACAAAAGCTGCGATGAAATTTTTCAGTCAGTGTAGCAGGATAAGCGATGACGAACTGAAAGGTATATCTAGCATGACAAGTTTCATTAAAAGACTCCAAGCGGTATGGGAAAGGAAAGGAAAAGCTTTGTCACGGTCTGACGAACGTCATACAGTCAGAGAAACATACAGACAGACACTGAGACGGAAGGACGGAGATTCTGACGCCCAGGTTTAACGTTAATATTCCCGCTTTTTGCAACAGACGGTAATAAAAATAGATAAGAAGATAGTTCCAAGTTTGATAAGTCCACAGTGGCAAAAAATGCAGATTAGTTGAACGGTAAGGACTCAGTAAAGTGACATCTGATTCTTCCATGGTTACAAATATACAGAGAAATAAAGTACACTGCATAAATTAGCTATATCGTGTGTAAAACATGCATCATATGCACCCCACCCCCCAAGTGCTTCCATGCACATTCACAAATGGCTGCGTCGATATAATTAATATAAAACTAACGGTATATTTAATGAAATACTTTATTAACGGGTTGTAAATAAATAAACAGATGATTTTGTACAATGTGTATTCGAGAGAATTAAATAAATTGACATATTCCTGTACAGTGCAACACCTTTCCCGAGACGAGGAAATAAAATTGTAGAAAACATTTGAGAACATCTTCGGAGATGTATACTAGTATAAAAACATACAGACGGTGTTAATCATTCAAAAATACATTTAAAATAATTCTTGTTTGTAAACGTTAAAGTGTTTAACACTGATGTGTATATTAAGCAATTTCACGTTTCGATTGACATTGGTACTCTTGGATTAAACTAAGCCAACTCAATTTCCAAATCAAGCAGATTAATATGGCCAAAGACTATGAAGTACGAAAACCTATCTATCATGTGTTTTTTTCTTTTCCCGAGGATAATCTTAAGCTCCACTAAAAACAGTCTATTGGAAGCCAATATGTTCTATATTGTTACAGATTCTAAAATAATTATTCTAATATAATTCATAATGTAAGCAGTCATATCATTGACATTTTCCTTACTTTTCTCAATGCGACGTTGATACAATCGGATTTAATGGAGGAGCTGACTTGAGCAAAGAAATACACAGAATCATGTCTAATATTGTAATGCGAAATAACTGGTTTCTTAAAACAAAATGTTCTATAGAATTTTTGTCAAAAACTGCTTTTAGTTAGGTGCAGGTACTTTCATTACATGCAACCAATATTTACATGTAAAGGGTGTTTATTGTGAAATTAAGACTGAAAATTTGGAGCAGATCAACTTTCTTTAAAAATATCATTATTATTTTCATTGTTTTACAGGTTATGTAAGAGTGACTTCAAAGAAGTTTCAATTGTGATAGAATTTGGCACCATCTTGCATACATATTATTATGTAACAGAGAACAGCTTTGCTAGCAATAAAACAATTTTTCCCTGGTTGGGGGAGGGGGTCTTCTAGCAATAAAATATCTCAATACAAATATCAGTTCTATCTCTGCAATTCTTTTTCTTTTCTTCTTCTTATTTTTCGAATAACGATACAGTAATCAGAACCATTGTGCAATATAAATACAATATAAAAGTGCAAGATTTTTGAGAGAAATCTCAACATCAGTATATTCGCTAATATTTTCTGAATAGATAAAATCTTGGTAAAATATGTTTCCAGTGAGATAAGCGCGAAACTCTTTTGTCGTTAAAATATTGAATTTAGCAGCGCCGCAACACTGAATAAAGATAATTAACAATGGACAACTATGAACTTAGAAGTTGATGACCATGTCGAACATTGCATTTGCAACCCTGGATTGGATATGCGTTACATACAAGAGTACCACAATAAGAAGACTCATGTAAATAAACATATAACAATGGAATGTTTATAAAATATTCTGTAAAAGAGTTTAACATTATAAAATCGTATAAAATCGTATAAAATCGGAGTAAACGGTGTAAACATATTTTTAGAATGACTATGGTAGATGTTGTAGGTCCGTAATGAGAAGTATGAGTATGTTGTCATGGAAAATGTATATAAAACAATTGTGACTAAGATAGCGATTGCATAAAATATTATAAAAATATTACGTATGAAAACGATATGGAATTCTTAAAACACACAAAAGAGAATATCATAAAATATCACAGATAAGGATTGGATGCATCTTTTTCATATTCAAGTGATCATATCAATTGGTACTTTGGAATTAAAACCTCAAAATATTTCTCTATATCTCTTAAGACCCAATATTCAACTAAAATTCTAGTTTCTTCTGTTGTCCAGGACTGAACAGATCCCGCAACCGTACTCTGGCACGTTAGGCTCGTGCTTGGCATATTTCCGCTGATGCACTGGATTATTTCGAAATCACACAAAATGGTGGCGAGTTTAACTGAGAGATTGTTTAGATCTTTGCTCATCTGGCCGTAGACCTTTGAAGAGTCTTCATTAAATCTTATTTGTTCTGTAAACATGATGGCTGCTGCCATGGAATCATAGTCTGCCATTATTATTTCCGTCTGAAAGAAGTTATGAAAAGTCATGAATATTCTGCAGAAAAGTATTTCGTGTGGACTAGTATAACATATAAATCTGAGATAACAACAGCAACATGATTATATATGATTTAATATTAATAACAATACTTCCAGCGCCACAACAAAGGTATCGCCTTGAATCTTTCACCTTATCTGCCTATTACTACTACAGCCACAAAAAGCATTGTCATCGTGAACTTGGGCAGGACTAATATTATTTCTCTAACTTTATCGCTTTATATTTTATTAAAAGGTGTTAAAATTACTTACCACATTTGATGATTTGACCTTTGTTTCTTCGTTTTTGAAATCGATATTTCCGTTCTTGAATGCGTATTCCGTTTTATGTTTAATATTATTAATCATATCTATATTACCGATGCGGCCAATACTCTGGAAAATAAGAACAAAATCATTAGTAATGACGCACTAGTAAAACTACTATCCTAACCATCCCTAGTGATACTCCCATCTTCTTTATACTTTTGCTAGCATAAGCATACTTGGTGAAAAAGCCCCCCCCCCCCAAAAAAAATGGAAGAAGAATATAGTCGTGACAAGCACACTGATTAAAAAACGTTCATTCTTTTTATTTTTTTAAGCCGGTAGGGGCTTTTTACAGTTGAATTTTCTTTCATGCACCTTTATGATATCTCTTCTGACTTGTTTTGAATAGCGGTGAGGTGTTTGGACATTTTCTACGGTTGGGATAGCGTCGGACTCGTAACCAATGGATCGAGGGTTATATACCCATCCCGACCAGCGTCTGGTCGTCTTCTTCTGTATTTCCTTATTAAAACAACCCATGTCCTCATCATGATAAAACCAAAAATATACTCAACGTATCGCTAAAAACCAACAAACCAACATATACGTGAAAGCAACATGCAACGACCGTTATGAACATTAAGTTAAACCCAGAAACTCAGTAAAAGTAATGTTCTAGCGGATATTGAAAATCTATATGAGATGATTCTCTGCTAATTTCCATTTGCTTAAAGATATATTATTCTGTTTCATTGTATACGTTAGGGTTTCTCCCGTGAATAAATCCCATTTTGCTCAATTGGTACAAAACTATATGCAAATTCAAGACAACAACACTAGCATCATCATCACGATGTTCTTTGAGAAAACAATATTGGAGAACAGGAAAAATCATTACAAACACCACTACAATTGCTGTGAATAATAATAATAATAATAATAATAATAATAATAATAATAATAACAATAATAATAATAATAATGGAGGAATAGCAGAAAGGACCAATAATCAAGACAGAAATACTTACATATTTTACTTTTAAGTCCTTTATTATGTCCTGTGCTTCTTTCATATGCAGAATTATGTTACGTAACCTTTCATTAATCATAGTGGTAGCAGTGTCCTTCTGCATGCCGGAGTCTTTTGCAGGTCTGCATGCCATGCCACAAGGTACATGCCACTTTCTATAGTTACTATTTCCGCAAACAGATGGCACCATTGCAGGAGTTATAGAACTTGGTGCTCCTTTGATTACCACGATACATACGGAAAGGAGAACAATATTTCCGAAGATCACTTTACCAACTGCAATCACAAAAAATAGTTAAGTTTAATTGTGCAAATGGTTATAACTTATAAGTAATAGTTCAATATTAAAGCCGAAAATCAACCAATAAATAAATCCATCTGCAGCCAAGTAACATGCTTTATTTAAAAAGAAATTAGCAGCCACCGGATGTCTTCAACTATCGATTCAATTTGTAGGAAATTTAGGCAGAGGGAAAATATGTAATGGCATTCGTAGTCTCATTCTGACACAAATAGTGAAGATTTAGTTTCTCCCATCCCTAAAATTATTATAAGCAGATTATTATACATGTTGCAAAGAACAGATCTGATTTTCATAGAAAAATTGCTTAAGTTTTAAATATTCATAAAGCGAAGCTTAATTAAATATCGGGAAATCATCGTGTCTCTTATCAATGCCAACCTTTCATAAAATTCATCTTGATAATGCTTTCTCAAACTGTATGCAATATTTTCAAGTGTTGTTTGTTCGATCGAAAGTCTAATTGTCTAAATAATGATAATCGGCTGATTTATTTATATACAAAAATCATAAGTAGGGAAAATCATAAGGACAAGCAAGTTCCGTATCGGACGAATTGAGTTATTATCCTATGACAATTATTTCTATATTTAGATGTAGGAACATCTAACGCAAATACATCCGGATGGGCACAACTCATGGGTTTATCGCTGGACTGGAACATTTTCAAGGCGGAAGGAACAAAAATCATAAACTTGCTGGCCGTACCTTCCTGTCGAAATGATTAACCGTGTTATACCGGGAATAACCATAGACATTAAAGACACGTCGACTATAACACGCTTAGGTTACGCGCAGAGACAGGTGGCTAAATTATCGTGAAAATGCATTTTTCATATAGTTACACGTTCAATCAGACAAATGTCTAGATAAGAGTCACAAAAATGTGTATGTAAGCACGTTGAGGACTTTACAATTACTTCGACAGAGTCTGCAATAATTCCACTTGAATTATTTATTTCATCAACTTTGCATTCAATATACATCAATACATTTCTGTATATACTATCTAATGGTAGATACAACCTGTTAACAAGTATTTTTTATTGGTTTTATGACGCTGTCGAATAATGCTGGATAATCAACTCCACTGGTTACGCTAGGAAAACGGCCAAGTATCGAATTCTAAGTTTGATTTATTTCTCACACCTTTAACATCGTTCCAAATCACACGTAATCTTTTCTTTAAACAGTTATTCGTAGATGGCATTTATGTTTTTTTATCTTGATAATATGATATGACAAAGAAGCACTTATTATGGCTATATGCGTAGAAAAACAAAGAATCCAAAGCTCCTCAGAAAAGCCGATAAATCGAGTAATAATTCCAGCAAAAAGACCTCAAAACATACAAAACAAGAAAGAATGCAGTAGTGAAAAACGGAGAGCATTTAGTACTGACAATCAATCAAAACCCATTCAGTGCAACAAATACACGGCGAAAAGGAATCGTCGTTCACTTTAATGATCAAATGAGGACGACCTTGAATGATCAGTTATAGAAACCACAAGGCAGAACTGTTATCGGTTTAATGAGGTGTTTAGTGGTCAGGCTAAATTTGTATATGGTAACTTTGAAGTCATTTTGTTTCGAAAGACTCTCCGTTTCGCTAGCTTCATCAACGCTCTCAGTTTACTGTACATTTAAGAACGGAAGGGAGGCCCCGAGTGGCCGAGTGGTCTAAAGCGCTCACCGTTACGGGTCACTGCCATCTCACCTGTCTGCGTGGGTTCGAGTCTCGGATTCGGCCAATGTGGTTATGTGAGAAAGCTTGCCATTAACTTCTCGTGGGTCGGTGGTTCTTTCCGGGGTTTTCCCGGGTTCTTCCTCCACCATTTATACTGGCCACCATGTATAGCCTATCTTGTGCTGAAAAATGGTGTTAAACCCTACAACAACATCAACAGAACGGAAAGGACCGCTCCGGTGGCCTAGTGGTTAGAGCGTCCGCCTCTGATGCGGGAGGTCGTGGGTTCGATCCCCGGCCGAGTCATCCCAAAGACTTACAAAAATGGTACTAACAGCTGCCTCGCTTGGCGCTCAGCATTAGGAGGTTAGTGTTAGGACTGGTCGGCCCGGTGTCAGGATAATGTGACTGGGTGGGATATCATGCTACATGTCTGCGGCATGATGCCCCAGTGCTAGACATCACATTAAACTGCCTTACTGCAGACATCGTAGCGATATGACTGAAAAATTGTTGAAGCTACGTTAAAAATCCAAATCACACACACACACACACACACACACACACACACACACACACACACAGAACGGAAAGACCTTGAAAAACAGGTTAGATAGAAAGTTATTACAATTTAGTTAACGAGAGAGAATTGAAACTTGATTTAATCCACAGTAAATACTTTTGAAAGAAACTTTTCATGTGAGGTATCGATATGAATAAAAGACGCAAAATCCTCGTTTACTGGTTCCATTCTCTCCAAACAAAAGATAAGTAACATGGTATTTTTGCTGATCGAGAGAAATTAACTGATGGCATTTTCAAAGCTGTTTGGAATGTTAATATGTTTGGTCATGAGTATAGAACAACAACGCAGGAAAGGAAAGTGTATACAGATACACTGATTATTTTCTCCTTACAAAAAGATACTCAACGTTAATATAGCAAACAAGCAACAACAACAGCAAAAGCAATAATAATAATAATAATAATAATAAATATAGTACACATACTTTACACCAATAGCTAAGCTACTGAGGGCACTTTAAATACTTTCCTCGAGTTTATTGTATAATTTCTAATAATAATAATAATAATAATAATAATAATCCACAAAGCTATACTATCGCTGGATTTTCAAAAATATTTCAGATCACAAATAATTAATCCAGATTTTTTTTTTCTTCCGTGCAATTTTTGACCAGCTGCTATTGCAAATAACTCTCAAGTGATCTTTAATACAGTTTGTGTAAAATTATTTAGAATGCCTGCATGCAACAGAAAATGAGACAGCTTGCAACTTTTATTTTTATACTAACAACAACCATACTTGTCGATATTCGTTAATGTGGATGTTCCCGTCACAAGTCCCTCACGTTCTTACTTCGACTGTAAGTTGTAACCTAAGTTCTTGTTCCAGACGTTTCAGGAAACTTTTGTTGCAAATACGTCTAATTGTCTCTCTAGCATACGTTGATACATATGGTTAAAGTCTATTGAAGTGAACAATGAACAGAATTAATTAATGTGTTGTGTTGCGAATATTTATTGTTTCTATTGCCTCAGATTTCATTTTCGTATGGTCCCTGATTTTGTAACCTCTTTCTCGTCGTCATACAACGAAAAAGCGTCATGAAAGTCTTGTCCGTTGCTGCAAATCTGGCGTAAACTCAGGATCTGGAATTGAACAATGCCCCTGAACGTTAATCAATCACAAGTCAACATATTTCAGTTGCGTTCACTATACATGATCAAAGTTGTGTTGTTGTTAGTCTAAACCGCGCCCGGTAGCGTACACAATCTACATTTTAATTGTCAGTTGTAGCGGAGTTAGCAGCAATTAGTGTCGGATCTGTCAGGGAAAGTGAGTTAGGGGAGGTAACAGCGATAGACGGGCAAGCTTTCTGAGAGGTGATCCTTCTACTTGTATGTCTAGCCGAGTTGTTGCAAGGTGTTTTGTTGGAACGACTTTGTGATATGCTAAATGCATTGGTGTCGTAGAGAAAATTCGGGAAAGAAACTATTAGTAAGTCCGATTAATGGGGGATAGGATCACTCGTGTATTTATTGAAACATCTTTGTTTCTGTGTCTGCCAGTCCCGTTGAGAAGATCTTGTGAAAGTTGGATCAGAATGCAGAGTACTGATCGTTTGAACTAGGGTCGTCGCTTCCGAAATGTATCTGCCGAAATGCGTTAGTACTGTTTTCTGGACTATTGTTTTGCTTTGGGAAACACACCTGACACTCCAAAATCTTCAATTAGTCCTAAAATACTAATTTCTCTCAACACCTGAGATATCAAATGATTACGGTGCTTCCACTGTTTTGAATCATACTAAACCAAATATTTGTCGCGTTTCCCAGTTCCGAAAATATTGACTCATTGGGATGACAAAACCGAACAATATTGTGGAGGTGACGTTCCTTTTATTTGATTTTAGGCGGCACTTAGTCCTCACAGTTTCTTATACTAATTATTGTATTAAATATACTCCAAAAATGCTGTTCCATAATGTATCTTCAGAAGGTTGCTTGTTTTAAACATATTTCACCATTGGACAGAACCTTGCTAACTCATCAAGGTTTTGTCCAGAAAGAACAAGATGATATTAAAGTAAGATAATTTGTCTGTGCATATATTTTATGACTGATTATTAAACATCAGAAATTAAGAAATTATTATAATACGTTTTGCTCGATATGTTTCTTCAGAAACCCATTGCTTCAATCAATCAAAATACGTATGCTATTTATTGTGGAGCTAAAATATTTTGATAATAATAATAATAATAATAATAATAATAACAATAGTAATAATAGTAATAATAAAATGTGAACAGTTGTACGAATATTATCTTTGTGGGAACCGAATCATTTCCCTCCACTGTGAAAAGTGACATCTTAGAACCATTGATAATTATATTGACGAAAAAGTTTGAAAATGATTATCTACATTTTTTGATACAAATATAGAAAAAAGTAAATATTCAGATTTGGCAGGCAGTTTCAAGTCTCATAGGAATGACACTCGTGCAAATCAATAACATCTCGCAGGTTTCTTGATGGCCATGCGCATTTGTATCAAGTATAACGTCAATTAAAGGTATTTAGTGTAAACCTAAGTGTTCTGGATATATGTTAAATATGTATATTTTACTGTAGTGATTGAATGCTTCTTGTCATAGACCTAATGAAAGAACAAAAGGAGGTTAAAAAAATTAAAAGTATTTTAAACATAATGTAATTACAATTTCGACAACTATTTAAAATATCTTAAATCTATCTGAACCGAGAAAATGTACAACTGACGAAAGTAACAACGATATTTTAAACGTGTTATAATAAGGAAAATCAATTATAGTAGCTTTGTAACAAAACAAAAAATTGCAAAAATATGTATATTATTTCTAAAAGAATACCCAATAAAACACTGCATGATCTTAAAATAAAAACAAGGAATATTAACAATGGAAATAATGAAACATTGCCCGCGTTGTAGGTTTCTTTGCATGTGCTGCAAAGTTATCTTACACACAATGTGCCCAGTTTCTACCTAAAGGAATTGCATATTTTGACAAGTAGTCTTTACAATTTTTAAATTAATGTTACTTTCGTCAATGTGTCCCACTGACCAACAAGGTCTCGTAGTGGAACTTGACCTCCCGGAGTGCGATTTTGTAATGTCGAAAAAGTCAATAGCAAGCCTGATTGTGTGTAATATCTGCTCTTTAAGCACATAACCATTCTCTTTGCATATTAAAGGAGAATTTAAATTTGAAATGGAAAAAATACACAAATTCATGTAAAAAAATGTGACAAGGAGTTTAAAAGACGAAACGTCTCAGCTAACCTACAGAATTGCAAACACTGAATCCATTGATGATTACGCCGCCTTTGATTCAACAGTTGGTTGCTGAGACCCTGCTGATTGTAGTTTATCTCGAATCTTTTGAACTTCCTGCGATCACAGCAGCGTTTTTGATGCTATGAACTACACACGTTACCATTTGTTTAACGATCGGAGCAGCGAGGTCTGGCCCGCAAGAATCTTTTTTTGGCTCCTGTCAACAATCCCCAGACGACTTCGCCATTTCTGTAATATGTAAAGCAAACAGGTATTCTTGAATTTTCAACAACAGCAGCAGCAGCAGCAACAACAACAACAACAACAACAACAACAATAATAATAATAATAATAATAATAATAATAATAATAATGTACACTTAATACAGCGCCTAATCGTTAGAGGCTGTAAGCGCTTGACAATATTAGATAACAACTAGAAACATATACAACGACAAGATTACAAAACAAACAACATGAAATTACAAAACAAAATCATGCTGACAAAGATTAAGGAAGTAAACTTTATTAAGCCTTCAGGTCCGTTGTTTTAGTCAATATAGGTGAGTGTTAATGATATCGCGGTGTCATTGTGTCTAAGATCAATGGGCAATTCGTTCCACCTTGATGGGCTCTGGTATGCGAAAGAAAGTTGTCCATATGACTTCGTTTTAACAGCGGGAACAATACGAATGCGAGTGTCCGAAGAGGCGCATACGATTCTAGACGGTGTGTACACATAGGTGACGTCCAATAAGTATATTGCACTGGAAACAGTCAAAGAAACGTAGCATAGTGAACATATTTTATGTTTGATTCTGGATCGAAAGGATAGCCAGTGAAGGTTACAGAACAAGGGGAGGTATGCTCAGTTCTTCGTACTCTAAGGATGATCCAAGTAGCCGTGTTTGGAACTTTTTGATATTTCTATAGTAGATACTGAGACGAACCAGATAAAAATGAATTACAATAGTCTAGTCTTGAAAGTACTAAGTAACACACAATTGTGTTAATTGCATCAACCGAAAGGAAATTGCGAATGGAGCTGATACATCTCAACTCCAGATATGCAGCCTTGATTATGTTCATTACATATTGGTCTAATCAGAGCGTACTGTCGAGAGTGACAACTAGGTTTCATACTGGCTGTGTGAATTTAATGTTGGTATTGCTGACACTTATTAATTCAGGTAAAACATGTGAATGAGAAAGTCTTTGCGTGTCGATCAGGATGGCTTCAGTTTTATCATCATTCATGTGCAGCTTGCTACGTGTCATCCATTACTTCACATCGGAAATGCACCCCTTTATGCCTTAGATGGTACCCTTGACTTCAGCTTGGCAGGTAGACTTGTATATATGAGTGTCATCAGCCTACAAGTGGTGAGACACCTGATGTAGGTCTATGACACTTGAGAGCGTATCAGTGTATAAAATAAAGAGAACAAATCAAGAATAGAGCCTTGTAGAACACCAAAACAGGATTTGAACCATAGTAAAGCTGTATCGTAAATATCAAATACATGCTGGTGACGGTGAAGTAATGTATCCTGACAACGCAAATGTCCTTGACTCATAGTTCAGCAAAATCGGCCTACTAGAGTGCTTGTGCCAAATGCCGCAGACAAATCAAGGAGGGTGAGACTATAATCTTTCCTTTATCCAAAGCAGATAAAAGGTCGTTAACTACTCTCCGAACGGCATTTTCAGTACTATGTATTGGGCGATATGCAGACTGTATATTGCTAAAAAGACTATTTGAATTTAGGCGAGATACAACTTGGGATCTAACAATTTTTTATAAGATTTTTTTAAATGAACGAAAGTTTAGAAACATCATGGTATTTCTTTAAATCGTTAGGATCAAGTGTCGGTTTATTCAACAGCGGCTTTACAATATCAGTTTTGAAAAATGATGAGAATTCCCCGGATGAGAAAGAACTATTGACAACATCGATTAGTGAACGCAATATTGAATCTAAGCAGTCAAGCAGCAGTTATGTCGGAATCGGATCGAGTTCACATTACCTTGGGTTGTTATTCATTACATTTGTATATACCAAATCCATAGAGACAGGTTCAAATGCTGTTAAGGGCTGCAGTGTATATTCTGTATCGCAACTGTACAGGGACGATGGGTCAAGGACATTTGTGTTGTCAAGCTTATGGACTGAACTTTATCACAGAAGAAATTTGCAAACAGGTCTGGAAGGTCGACCGGAGAGAAAGTCGTTAGAAAAGGTGTACATTTAGGCATTGACATTTCCTTGTTCGTCATCTCAGCACTCTAGTAGGCCGATTTTGCTGAACGAACTATGTGACATTGTTCTTAGCAGCTTCATAGGTCAGTTTATGAATAGTGAGGCTGGTGAAAAGATAAATCCTCTCAGCCTTACGGTGTTCTCTTTAAGCGGCGAGAAGCTGGCCCCTAACACTATTAACCATGGAGAACACATTTGAATTGATGCTCTGCATTTGGTGGCTGAGGCATGTTTGTCAATAAACGCTTGCACTTATCAAGTTGTACTGCTGTAGGAGGTAACGAAGTTGTTAAGTTTGCTTGGATGTCATGCATTAGTTGGGTTCTATTTATCGTACTGAGGCTTCTCTTAGCAGCAAACAGAGATGGAGGATTAGGGACTGATACGTTGAGATGTCATATGACGCAGAGGTGATCTGATGCAAGTTCGTGAGACACCAATGATGTATGTAGAATATTCTAGTCAGATCTATGAAGAATACAGCTAAAATACGACCATTCTTATCTGTAGGTTGGCTAGCTAACTGTTTGAGGTTGAAAATGTGAATATAATCTAGGAGTTTTGATGAGTATTGGTTTCAAGGACAGTCAAAGTGAAAGTTGAAATCTCCAAATATGATCAGGTTGCCACCTATCAAATTTCCATACTCCTGGTGGTTATGAAACTGCTTCTAGAAGAGAAATTCAGTCAGCTTGCATTTTTATCTACTAGGAGTGCGCTAGAGACACAAAAATGGACTGGCCTTTATTCCATTGCGAGTGTAGTTTGGACCAGTTCAAAGGATGTGTGTTCCATTTTGAAAGTCCTAGTGTAGTGAGGACGTTGAATTATGGAATTTTCTTTGCGATGACAGCAATTACACTTCGCGGGAATTGCGTGGGACCGACTTGATGGAGTAACCGGGGGATGTTAAATCCACAAACTTTGGCTCATCGCCCGATGTTTTAGTCATGTTTCTGTGAGGAAAAATACGTCAATATCTGACCGTTGATAAAGTTAACTATTTCTTTGCGCCTTTACGGTGGTCTTACTGATTGGGCGTTAAACAATGCAATGTGCAGTGGTTGATCAGACTTCATGGTTAACGATTTAAGAAGAATTTGATTCAAGTTTTCCAACTTAAATGTAGAGTTTTCAAATTGCTTTCAGGGAAAGGGAGATAACTGAAAATTTTCTTCCTGTTCTTCACCGGACAGCTTTGAAACAACGTTTCCATTCATACCGTTCACATTTAAGTAAAGATGAATGTAGTCCCAGGTCGTTAAATCTAGTGCACATTGTAGTATGGGGGGGGGGGGGGCTAAAGGTTTTTAATGCAATAAACGATGATCCATCGTAGCAGAAACGGGTCGACTGGTGAGTATAACGCGATGTCGTCATGTTCAAAACAAAAGACGTTGTAATATTTGTGGTGCTAAACGACTAAGATAAAGTCTAATAGTTTTCTTTTCCAAAAAGTAAATGGAGAAACATATTCCAACAGAAAAGCCAATGGAAATACTGTCGAGAAACATAAATGTTATGAGAAACAATTCAAAAATTCCGGAGTGACTGCTTCAAGCCTGCTAAGCGATGGTCGCCATATTCCTATGTCTTCTTAACAACACGCACAGGTATGACTATCGTGGAAGTAAACATCAGCTCAATCTTTAATGTACATTTGTAATGTAAAGATCTCCTCTCGGATATATAACGTGCGTCCGTCTTTGTCAACATGGTGAAACGAAGGTGCGTCAACCGGAAATTGTTGCATGGAGGGGGAGGAACTCTACCGGATATCAGAAAAAACTGTAAGAAACTCGAAACGACTTTAGGGCATTATCAAGTGTGCGGAAAGTTACTTATGATCCTTGTTTCACAGACGAGATGGTGATCATTGAGGTAACATTATGGGTTCTATTTGCAACAACACGCTGAATATGAGCATTGATTGATAGAAGATTGATAAGTTGCTCAGAACTGAACAACCATTGACAATTCGATGCGGTATCATTAATGACTTATGGCGTATTCTGACTCCATGAGTGCTTCGGTAGATCCACAAGGTCAGGGTGTCAAAAGTTGAACTAAAACTTCTCCTTGTTTCTCTGGGTACAGTTCCTTAAAAGCAAGAATGAATGCAAGTCTTGTTTGCTGTTTGGGTTCTATTTGTGTTTACATTTTCCGAGTTTGTTGGTATGGGGATTCAGGTCGACTTTCATATTCGAGTATGGTCAAAACGTTTTCTGGATGACGTCTTTGAAAGTTTGCTCTTTGTTGGAAACCCTTTAGCAAGGTTGAAGTTGTAGTGACGTGTAGGCTCTTTGCAAGTCGACATATTCTGGTTCGGGATCAGATTCAAACAAGGGTCCATTTTGATTCTCATGCTCATATGGATGTTGCGGGGGAATGTTACTATGTCTAGATTTACGTCACTTCAGTTCCTGTGTCTTCCCGTCTTTAATGGTTCATAAATGTTGAAAGATTGCGTTGCCATGTTCAAAGTCTCCAACTTGAAATCTATCAAGCATTTAAATTATAGAATTCACACGGTTCGCGAGAGGCTTGTTTGTAACCAGTAATCTTTCTGAATATCTTACTGTGCCTTACTGTGTCAAACTCTGCATTATTTGACTTCTCTGGTAAATTTAGCGCAAGCATATACCAACTGATGGATCCGATAAGAACGGCACATCCGGGACTTTTGAATATACACTGTCAACCTTTCTGATAAAGAAAAGTGGTGATTTCGCCATTGTTTTGTATACGGGTCGATTTGGCTGTGGAATATTTTCAAGTCTACATTTGCTCTGGTAAGTGTTCAGTAGTCTCTTTAGTTACTTCTGTGACTTCGGTCTTCCTGACAACAGAGCCCAGTTTTATTTCTTCTATTCCCTTCAACGCTGCCACTTGGGATTGGTCTCGCGCGCGGGTTTGATTAGTGGTGAAGCGTTTGTCCAAAGCCTGTTACAAGGTCTTAATGTGCTATCTGTGGTGGTTGAAGCATATCTTGACGTGTTTGCTAACGGCTATAATATCTTTGATCTCTGATCAATTCCATGTTTTTGAGGCATTAACTTCATTGTCACTTTCCTCAACTGCATCGTTGCGATTTTCCTCCACGACACGATCGACATTCATGATGGCAAGACTTCACCTCCGCTCGCGATAATAGGTCCATTGCTGACTGAATATTTCGATGTCGCTGCCTTCACTGGTGATTTCAGTGTCATCGCTGCCGCTCACTGGCAACTCAATTTATGTCAGCGACTTCACTTGTTTTGCACAATATCATACTATGGCTTTTCCAGCTCCTTATTATACGCTTCGCCATGTGTTCGTCATGCATGCTCTAGCACGATCCCTAGTTAGGTTAATTTATCAAGACTTTACGGATACGGATTTGAAAAATCATGTAGTGATTTTCTTTCTCTTTGAAGACCCGGTATTTTTATGCAAAATAGTGATCGTTCTTATATGTGTCATAAAAAATACATCATTGTTTGGGTAATTTAATTTCCGCATTAGCCACACTCATAAATCATTTAAAAAATCTACATGTGCAAATCTATATATATATATATATATATATATATATATATATATATACACACCCCCACACACACACACACACCAGCTGTCATACAATAGTCGCACCCAAAAGGAAAGTGTCTCCTCATGGGTAGTGCCTATGAACCTTACTGCTTTGAGCATTATGGGCACGCCGATATCTTAAATTGTTTCACATAATTTAGTACAGTTAGCAGACATGTTCTATCAATGCTGATTACGGCGGTTCGGATGTTTACTACATCAACTGAGCCCCTAGGTTTGCAAACAAGATCCTACAATCCTTAAAAGTTGCTTCGAACTTGTGCCAGTCTGAAAGAATTATGATTACATTGTAGTTATAATCAACATTGGCCAACTTGACATCTTAACATATAAAAGAAAATAACTCATATATAAACGTAACATCGCTGGCGAAGAACAATGTGATACACCCCTCGCTATTTACAAACGTAAAAATTAAATTCATTTTTAGAATAACTTTTGTATGGCCTTTTTCAATAGTGTGTATATCTCGTTTTAACAATGTTTAAGATCGTTTTTGTGGTTCCACACTTTAGTCATAGCTGGAGCTATGTATGGTTATTATTTGCCTTAGATTATTAAATTAGCATTTCCAACAGCAATATCCAGAACGTTTTCGCATAGGCTGTAGTCAATCTTTTGTTAACATGTATTATGCAAAAAGACAGCATAACAGTGATGCAGCAAACTCACAGCGCGTGCATTGATCTACGGTAAACTAATACCGATGTAAATTTCGCTCCAGGCCAACGGGGGTTACAGCCTCGGATGCACGCGTGTGTACAATATCCAAAGTGGGAAAATATGATGGGGTATATAGAAGTGGTTTAGGGATCAGAAGCAGTGATCGGCCGGCAAATTGCAAGTCGCTGTAATGCTACTACTCTTGTTCTTATTTCTTGGTATAGCCTAATCGATACATCAAATGAGAGATATCGCCAATACCTGTATAAAAGTGCAGTTACAAGTGCAATGAACATAAATAATGAAACTTAAACGTCAGACACTTTGCAATAATTATTCTGTATCACCTAGCGACAACAATTGCAGATATGTTCTAGACTTTGCATGCACGGTTTCCAGTCCACGTGCAGCTTCGTTCTTACTCAGTGACTTTTTCGGTCCTGAAACTCTTGCTGCAATGCTCGTATCTTTTGATTTCTTTGAAGGTCTTGATTGCGTGAAAGGTCGTCATAAAATGCCAGCTGATAAAAAATTGCGAACATTTGTTTTTGATTGTTTTCGGGGGGCCAAACTTTGAGTAAATAGTTATCATTGGTTCGTGTAAATTGCCTGAAAAGGTCAATTAAAGCGCATACAAATGATGAAGTGTGAAAACTGGAACTTGTATTCTAATTATTTTGTGCAGTCTAAACAGAGAATAACCTTCCACTTTCTGTTGCTTTTGTGAGGAGTACCATTTTATGTATCAGTTATGGTTTTAGTGTTCTTCCAAACATTTTAAGGCTGAAAACCTAGCTTATTGGTTGTTATTATTTGCAGTAGTAGTAGTATTAGTACAAGTATCTCTCTCTCTCTCTCTCTCTCTCTCTCTCTCTCTCTCTCTCTATATATATATATATATATATATATATATATATATATATATATATATATATATGTATGTGTGTGTGTGTGTGTCGCTTTTATCATCACCTTGTAGTTTTGCCAAGCAGTTGTTATGGCAGTGTGAGGTCATTTGTTACCTCATAATGTTCACCTATACTTAACACACTGAGCTTTAAATAGATATTCAAAACTGACATCAACATAGCAACAGTGATGGACGTTATTTTAATTTCAAAGGAACTAAATTTAAATCTTTGCATTCAAAATTCAACAAAATGAGGGGAAAACTCTTTTCACAGAAAAAGCACAAAAATCTGACACCAATCTGTTTTTATAGAAGGAGAGTAAATCTTGCTGAAATAAATTTGTACAAGCAATTACTTATAAAATCAATATGGCGGAATGGTTTTAATGACTCACCTCCACAGGTATTAAGGACCTATGGAAGAGGGAAAGGTATAAGGTGAAGTTGTGTGCATCTGCAACAAGCACAATAGATAGAATGCTACTTTCATGTATTGTGACTGAAATTCTTTATATGTAGTATTTGGGAAACAGTTGATCGAAATGGTTATTCGTATGTGCTTGAGAAATGAACTAGTCCAAAGTACACAGAAGTTAGCAGGCATCACGATATTGAGAACGTCTTTTGCCAGAGTAGACAATACTAACCTCTAAAAGTGTAAAGTATTAATCACGAATAAAAGCGCAAAGCTTTTAAAAATATCTCAAAGTTGTCCAAGCAGTAAAAATGACCAAGCGGAAGAATTTTCATTCATTTGTCCATCAGCAAAGAATAATCACCTTGATCAGTTACAATAAATGCATAAATGATTATATTAACATTACTTCATTTTTTCATTGCTTTGAAATATTTATTTAGTATTAGGGACTAACATACAATACATGGTTTGTCATTTCTAGACTCCATGAACAACTTGTAAAGAGTTTTCTTTGAAACGAATATCGGCCAGTCTTGAATACAGCAAACCACATCCACGTAATCATGAGGTACGCAGATTTAATGTTATACTTTTGTTTGGGATTTTCCAGTGTTTATGGCTCAATGTCACACAGCAGGTTATATATATATATATATATATATATATATATATATATATATATATATATATATATATATATATATATATATATATATAGATGAAAAGGTTGATTGAAATATTTCTTCCTCGTAGGAATTTCAAGCATTGAGGAAGACGTCAAAGGATAAGAAAAACATATCGATACGACAGGTCAAATCCAAGAATATGAAAAATGCGTATCACAAAACGGCACTCGGAAGAGGGGAATTTTCCATATTACGTTCATCCGCAGTGATATTGCGTACGGGAAGATTGTATGCTTTCGAGCCAGTAATATAAAAGGCAAGTACAGAAAAGACTATTTACAAAGCAAATCCTTCTTCTCGTGAGTAGGAAGTAGTTTACGTCCGAAATAACTCTCGGCTAAGTGTGCATCTCCAATACACTTGCAAACACTTGAAATAATATCTTTCAGTTGTTTTTTTTTTTTTTTTGTTAGCTGCCTAGGCCTTGACCTCCTTCCTGCGAACTTTAACATCGATATTAACACATTTATGGCACATAATATTGTGCAATAGATATGTTACATCCTATTATGCAAAATATATGATTACATATTAGTATATATTCATTGTTTTCTCCATTACCTTTTCATTGCCTGAATTGTGCAGTATATTTCTCTATACCGCATTGCTTCATACAACAAAATAGCCTCGTATGTTAAGAAATACCTTTTATTGTACACAAGTTCTTTTTCCTGCTTATAATAGTGATATAATTTTTAGTTTGGTCGCGAAGAATGGAATAAAGATGGTGACGTGAAGATTTGTTGATTTATTCAAAGCATGTCAAACACAAAAATAGTGCTTGTGATCATCGTGAATTGTTGCATCATAAATTGTTTAAGAACACGAAATGCAAAAAGACTTCATTGTTTGTATTTTTATCCGTAACGTTCTCGGTTTACAGCATTTTTATTTGGAAATTTGACATTCCCCTGTGTTAACTGAATGAGTGCAGTCCAACTGAACCTCAACCGTACTCTCATTACCTTCATCGGGCTAATTCAGGATCAATGGATACATTTCGGTGTACCCTGTGTTGTCAGTCAGTGTAGAAGATATCGGTAACACAACCATCTGACCTACACTGGACATAAGATGCATTTTGTGATTTTCCTCTAATCAATCCTAAGCAAATGACCCTTTATCTACCCGCGTCCTGTACATTGATATTGGATTAACTTATCATGGCAGCGAGTAACAACCAAAGTTTAGCTTCGGACAACCAAGTTTCATAAAACCAAGTATCCATACGAGACAGCCAGTTTCTAACTGCGGGTTGTTTATGAGCAGTATTCCATGCTCTTATTTACATCCACACGTTCTAGCTAGAATAGCCAAACCAAAAACAATGTTGTCACTCGTCCTAGTTTCCAGTACAACCAGTAACATTTACTCTTTGGGTGAAAAACAAATGAGAAGTTAAAACAATATTGTCACTTTAATAGCTGATCGAGATGAATGTGATATTTTCTAGAAAAAGAAATTTAGAGAGAGAATGACTTACATATAATATTTTAATCTTAATAGATAAAATAGGACTTCCATGTGAAATTTAAATTGAAGCAGTGATATGATTGAGATGAAATTGGTCTCAAACTATTAAGTGTATCGGTATATCGGTCTTGTTAGAGTAATTCTGTGTTTTCTATTTTCAAGTAGTAACGAATGACCAGACTTTCATGAATCTCGGTCAAATATTACATTGTGTCATAAAATGCATGTTTACTAATATGTCCTTTTATTATAGTTCGGCCAACAGCGTATTCTTAAAATGTGCATTCCCCGATGTGTTTTATTATTATAGCTGTATTTGTCACGAAGGATTAGTTTTTGATAAATAAATTCACATCAGCATATGATTTTGCTTTAATTAATGTTCAATGACATGATCAGCGTTTAATTCGATATGCAATTATTCAGTGATATATAGAAATTTGTTATTTTATAATTGAGATGTAATTTTAATGAAGTTTACTACTTAATGAAATAACCATTTACTTTTAGCTAATTCCTTAACCAATTGGATTTATAAGTGCAGAAATATTTATTTTCACTCATAAATCTGAATTGTCGTACAACTGGAACTAAGTATGGAAAATGTGGGACAACCATCAAATTAGCTTTGTTGCGCATTCAGATGGTTTTGCTTTGGAGTGAGCCTCCCAATTCTGGCTGCCCAGTGTGCAGCCAATCTGTTTTAAATATGCATCGGCTTTATAGATGTCAGCGACCACTATAAATTTATAAGCTGAAAGTTAAATCCTCAAGGAATAAGTACATCTCAAACAGAAAGAAAGCTATTCTTCTCTGTTATTGTGTTTGCCATTGTTGTACTGTTGTTGAATATATTGGTTACACATAAAATGCAGGAAAATTAATGGCATCATGTGAGATAAATATACCAGTTTATTTAGTGCTCTTTGCGAATAATGACAAACTATTTTATGCAATATGCAACCAAAACATTACGTATGGACATTATATCATTTGATAACAATATTGTATGCAGTGTTGGTTCTAGTCACATATATTTCTACATATATCAATGCAGGCTGCCCGTTGTGTTGTAGACTTAAAATACAGTACTCCGCCATGTGAAGATGCAGGCTGCCCTTTGTGTTGTTCGTCTCAAATACAGTACTCCGCAACGTGAAGATGCAGACTGAGCTCAAGCAAAAGGAAGGTTGCATGATAATAAAGTTGCAAGCCTTCCCGTAGAAACATCGTGCTGAAACAGGGTCAAAGACCTAATAATGATATGACTCTCAGTGTATCGAAGAAGATAAAAAATATATAAGGTAAAAAATGAATCATCTACCCGCTCGCTATGTATGTATGTATGTATGTATGTATGTATGTATGTGTACGTGCGTGCGTGTATGTATATATGTATGTCTGTCTATCCGGACCAAACAAATATCTTCGAAATTGCATATTTTGAGGTGACTTTGTGTTATAGATGTCATTTATACAACAAAGTGAGTATATTCTAATTATCGGTGCTATTTTGAATTCATGTAAAGCATTTGGTGAATCAAAAGCTTACTTACACCTCGCATAGGAGTTAATGGGACGTAACGTACTAAATCTAATTCGCTTCTTTAAACGTTTTTACTTCTCTGACCTGAGTTTATTCATTTTCTTCCAGTTCCGATTTTTTATTTTTCCTCTCGTTTACAAAGAGACCGAGGTGTTGCACTTAGAATGTCTTCTTGGAGCATATATTGCGCTGAATCAAGTGTGCCATTGACTGTTTAAAGGATCCTAACACTGTGATCGCGAGTGTTCAGATATTGAACTTTCCGATCACATGCTGACTCCTATGATTTTAATTATTTATTTTGTATATGGCACTAGCTGATTAATGTCAGAGTATAGTTGACAGAGGAACGAGCGTATATGAGAGTCATTTTGATCCAACGCGGTTAGTTTAGCGGAATATTGCTGTCTGCTGTCCCAGTGCGGTCATTTTTGCATTGACAACGACAAGTTTCATTGTAGCAACATTGGGTTTGCCGAAAAATTTATCTATGGCTTTAGAATCGTCCTGGACACTTTTACGTGAAAGGGTAGATGCCTTTATAGGTTCATCAAGTTCATACTTTCGAAAATCAGCTTTTAATTTCCGCATCCTGGTATCGTGCTGGATCACGCACAGAAACAACTTGTTGTTTATATTGAGTTCTTTCAGCATTGTGTCTCCAGATATAGAAACAAAACCTCGTCTGATCCGCGATTGTCTTCCGGGACACCCCCGAATCTATAATCTTACCTACCTCTCTGATTTCAACGAAATCGTTGCGTCTAGTTGTTGTTGATTCTGAAACACAAGTTCATCCTTTTCCTCCCCAACGCAGTCCACCAACAAAGCCAAATCGTCTTTGGTGGCAAATTTCGATGTGTCTACGAATGCAGACGCAAGTTTGTTTTAATTGTCCATACATATCTGTGACCATATTGTTAAATCAATTACATAATTTTTAATTACCCACGCTGGTTGCCTTCCAGAAATCGCTGTTCAACTCAATCACCGGATTGGTCGAGCTTGTCACGGCAATTAGTGCCCCTATATCGTTTGCCTCACATGTATGACGATTCATCACTTCGTGTTGTTAGCGCTGATACCCAGAGTGGTATATTGTGCACACTCGCGGTGATATAATTGATAAATTCTCTCGGCGGCACCAAACCGTAAGAATTAAAATATATGACGTTGCAAGGATTAATGAAATACGCAAGTCTAGATTAATTATTCCTGTTTCATGGGTCCGTGGCCCATCAGGTAATTTATTACGTATAAGACACCTTTCCAGTACTTGATTGGTTTTTTCTATTCTGTTTCAAGTAAGTCAAAATTTGACAACGACAACATGCTCACGTGGACACTAGTAACCTTTTCCCGGACCTTGGGGTTAATCTTAGGCCCCGGATACTTTATTTTACCCCTGGTCAACAGGCCTGCTTTTTGTGCTAATTTAGTGCCGGAATATCCTGCAGCGCAAAGCGCAGCTGTGTTTGGCTGGTGCGACAATTGCGGAGGCCTTTCAGCGGCCTTCAGCGCTGGTATTGCCGCCAGAAAGGGGAATATTCAAAGCGGATTTGGCCATCTCGGCGACCTCAGACGCAGACAGCGTTATTTCCATTCATCGATGTGCTTTGTTTGCCTCATGGAAATGACTCATCTGTCGCTCAGTTAGCCCTATTTAATTTGTCCCCTCCCCCTCCAGTTGTGTATTTGATAATCGCAATGTTACTCCACAGTTAATTTTGGGGGCCCATCATAGTTTTAGAATTTGATTTTTACTCAATGTGACATCAACGTGGTTGTATGTGCTAGTGGGAATGTTTATATTGCAATCACGTATGACTAATTCCATTTATGTCAAATCATCAGTCCTTGGTATCCTCATGCGACATCATTCTGCTGAAAATCTACGAGGAATTCTTCGGACGGTTCTCAGCGATATTTCAGACACGTTAAGGTGGTCAAACGAGATTGGGTTTCTTACCAGCGAGTTCAGCAGTCGAATATCTTGCCTTTCATTTGGCATGAGAGCATCATAAGAATAATATTGATTATCACGCACGGACTCATCCTTTAACACCTGTACGTTCATGTCAAATGTGAGATCTTATACACGTTTGAACATTTTATATCACAGCGAATGATCTCTTTGTTGTTCGCGTCCAAGTTCTGGTGAGCTAGCTCGCTGAAACAATATTCACTGTTATGCCACTATCTGAGTCGGCATTGATGATTTTATTGACCCTAGAAAGCATGTCTACGTTACTATACAGTGGTCAACCACTAACGGTCTGCGTCGATTTTATCCTTCTGGAAACCAGTTTTGATAATCTGTCATTTATCGCCGAGAAACTTCAAGCTATCGCCCCGGAGGGTTTATCCTGGACAACCCCGATGGCTTTCTCACCGATTTGTTTAGACAGTGAAATTCCATGTTCATGAGCCACTTGGGTAATTCTGCTAAATAACCCCTGAGCAACATCTCCAAGCCCATGTTCGTAATAAACTCGATACAAAGGCAAGCTGTCGTCGATGTGATGGATTCTATTCCAGGTAATAGATTACGTCCCGACCTAGAGAATTACCCACCCTTAGTTCCCCAGTCTCATCTGCTGCCCACTCGAGCACGGTCTTGATCGAAGACCCTCCTACGCCTACGTTTACCAGGTACTCCGCAGTGGATATTTCAATCACGGACCTTAAAGTGGGCCCGTGAAAGGTAATTGCGATTTTAGATTCCCATCCTGCCATCGCGCTGAGTATTGATTGTCTAGTCGCAAGCGTCGTCGGGAATTGCAAAGAAAGTGCCATGCAGGAGCATTGTGTCGCTAAGTCAGTCCCCCACTGTTTCTATGAGAGCGGCCTTAGCCGTAGGTTTAGATGTTTAGTCGATTTTTTCAGCAGGAGGTTTGGTTGATTATTTCCAGCTGGAGGTTCAGTTGATGTTTTAGCTGGAGGTTTAGTTGATTTTATTGAGCTTATATTCATATGGGTCAACCCTTGCGTGTGCAGAAAATTGATCCAGCTGGGATCATCATCATTTACCTTACTGCGACCGCTAGCCTCTCGACAAAACCATCCGAACCAGTCTCCCTTTCATTCTGGATCTTTTCGCTTCAGTAAATGTTTATCTCTGTTCTCATACTCACTGTAATTGTTGTTTGACTGCAACACGCGTTGGTAAATATCGTGACGTTATTATTATTATTGTACTCTCCAATATTCAGCGCGTAGGCATAAATGCCAATTAAAGAAAGCATAACATTATAAAACATGGATAAAAATATAGAATTGATAAGCAATGAAATGGAAATATTAGAAAAGAAAAATATTCTTCCCAAAACGTAAATGTGAAATATATACAAGAAATAATTTAAGGGGCAGAGCAAATACGTAAACGAGGCCTTTCGTCATTGCGGGTTGAGTATACAATTATCATGGAGATGCAGTCAAATATTCTCAAATCGGGGACTGAGACACCAGACGATATCTGATGAACTTTCCATTGCAGCGGGACGAAATGGATCTTTCCTTTTACCTAAATTGACGATGCCGTTAAGGAATATATCCTATCAATGCCAGTCCGTTAGCGCACTGTTGGCGATATCAATATGGTAACAAACCCATGTGGCCTAGCCACGTGTAAAGAAATTTTCGAAATGGGTTTTGAAATCCATGTCACCGCACAATGTGGCACGAATATTTCTGAGCGCATGTGTGTCTATCCCGTTGAACACGAATAACACATTGGCGTTGTCCCGGACGTCTTTGAGGATCTGTGTGTATCGTTGTGTCAGATATCTGTGTCTGTGTGTTTGTGTGTGCCGCAAGAAAAAAAAAGTTGTGCGCGGATAGACTGTTTCTCAAGCATTACGTCGTCGTAAACGATGAGGTTGTTAATGGTGCCATCTATATCGTCAATGGCAGCCGCGTCTTCGATATTGCTAATGAATTCAACAACATCGCCAGTTACCTATACGATGCGCTTAGCGGCCTCGTTGTATTCTCGCAGGACGTTATAACACTTATCCCATCGCAGCATTCTGATAACGAGGTTTAACAACAACTGTGTCTTACCACACCCAGACGATCCTATGATGATCGCACGTACATTGTTTGTTAGGGCCTCTTTGTGTTTTGCAGGCTGTTTTTTTTTTTTTTGTCGCTGAAAAGTCAACTATGTGAAACCCGTTTGGTGACAATTTATTGTCGATGGATAGTATATATTCTTCAGACAAATTATTGTCCTTGGTCAGTGAATTGTTTGCGGTCAAGTTATTGACTGACATAGTGATATAAAATGCCCAGAAACTTATATTGTCTGCATTGTAAGGGTTATTTGGATACAGTAGACGTACACGTGGTCATGTTGAGAAATGACCGGCGAGCAACTACAAGGGTATGTACGCGATGTAGCGCGAAACCTTATAAATTTATGTAGGGCGAGCAAGTGGTCCATAATGGCGATATTGAATAGTCGTTGGGGAAGGCGACTCCATCGCCGCCGTGGGCGAAATACTCAGGTGAAAAACATTTACCTTGGTATAATTACTATTCCCCTGGGATTCGACTGGATATATGAATAGATCCCCATGATAGTTCAAGACGCGGCGAGAACTCTGTCAGCGAGAAGGGCCACTTATGTTACGGATACCATCTCGCATACCGTAATCGTTATTTACCTGTGCGACACAACGATGATCATGAATTAATTGACGAGTTAAATAACGTTTTGCAGGATAGTTGATAACAACAGCAATGCGGATAAAGTTAGCATTGGGACATGAATTGTCCCGAGGCAAATTATTAGGGCGTTAATACATTTAATGGAATGGATTTATTACGGTCCCAGTGGTTATTGGAAAGGCACCTCAGCGATCAGCAAATTAGCGAGTGCCGCTCGTGTTGATAAAAAATGCCGCTGATTAGTTGGCGCGACAAGTATTATCGCAGATTTATTTAATTGCAAAAGACCCAAAGAAGTTAACTAGGCTGATATTTCATTTCTGTTTGCAAGAAAGTCACGTATTAAGGTTTCATGGATAGCTTCAGTGTTTAGGAGATTTACCAGAAATTGGAGGAGGCTAACCTTGATTTCCACACGTGATTATTCAACAATGTTAGGTTCTCAACCATGATAAAAACATTTTTACTGTATCAACTAGTACGATAGATCATTCGTCCAATATTACGACGCATAGTATGTAATTGTTTACCATCATAATTGGATCCCATCCTTATCATCCTTTAGATCTGAAAAAAAAAACCCCAAACTATGATACGTTTGAGCAGTATCTTGTCGTTGTATCATATCGGAGGCAAGTTTATGCGTGATTTTAGCACGATGAGGTCTGATTGTTCAACAACATTCTTAAACAGGTTGATGACGCTCGTGGTCTTACCTGATCCACCATCCTAGTTCAGATACACGAGTTTGTGACATGCAACTGGTACTGTTCGAGTTGTTGGATGTATGCAAAAGGAATCTCTGCAACTCTTACAACGGTTCTCGGAAATCTGTTAATCATCGATAACAGGTTAATGCTGAGCTATGTGAGCACTGATGATGCCAGACGAGTGTAAGGTACATGGAGGTTCTCCATCATGGTACGAACTTATGTATCCGAGTGGTACACGGGAAATATATGTGACAGCCTATATGGTATCGGTGATGATAAACTCCAGTTCAGCCAGATTAATGACAAGTCTGTTATTAACACGTTTTACAGTCCGTGGACGCTCTTCTTGTAAACTTGCCTGTTATTCTTCTCCTGAATTCTTGGACAGCGATATGTCATTGTGAGATGCACCTGGAAATGGATCTGGAAGCCAAACTTGTTTTTGTGATCGGTATGTGATTATTGCTTCAGCTACGGTTAACTCGACGAGAATGTTATTGTCCAGCATAAATCGCAGTAATACTATTGAACCTCATCCACGTGGTCGACAGTATTCTACAGGAGCGTGAACGAGTAAATGTCCGCCAAACCGTAATGGGATAACCGGATAAACATTAGGATGGTATCTGAAACATTGTATTTGTGAGAACCGGTCAGGTCTATGTCAGCAAGGGGGCCGATCGAGAATATTCTGGTAAGCTCATGTGTTGGGTGGCCAAAATGTTCATAATATGGAGCACTCTCGCCTTGGCCAAGAAATCATGCAGGTTAACACACAGTGATATCAACGGAAATAACGTCGTCAGTGTCGTAGTCAGCGTTCCAAAGACCACCCAGATGGTACTCAACAAAATATCGAGAAAGTTTTTTGGTGTTGGTTTCCAATTCTTGTCCTTTCGTGCGAAATAAAACACCACTGACAGGTCTGCGAATGAATTTCTTGTGAACTCGTCGGTGACGGCGGGTAATCCGTGTGCTTGTATGCGAGTGATGTTAATTTTTCATGAATCTGATCGGTTCTGTGACAATCACCATTTGGAATAACAAACTGATCAATGTCAGATCCAGGATCAAAATCACTTCGAAAAACCCACACCGACACAGGGTCGTTCTTGACCGGGTTTGCGTAAACATCACCGAACGAAATTTTATAACTACATTTGGAAGGAAATTGTAAATTAGCCCACCACGCATGGGCGTTATGATCAATAATTTTTATGGCTACCTACGAGTTGTCAGTTTTTTATGTCGGTATTTTCTTGTTTCATGAATAGCGTCTCCAGTTATGGTTGTGATGAGAATTGTCGTTTTCAGCGACCGTTCCAGCGAGGTAAAATCAGTTAGTTTAGCACTTGTTTTTGTGACATTTTTCCCACTTCCATATCGTAGCACGTCGTTGCTCTGTGAGAACAGATACACGTGTGGAATTTGCGAAATGCTCGATCACACGAACAACCACAATATTTCACCAGTAGACATCACAGCGAGTAATTTCTCGTCGGCGTCATTCATGCAACTCATATACAACAGCGGAAACCTGATATGAGTTGTTGTAGAAGACGCTGTAGAAGCCAGTCAGAGTCCCTGGAGAGGTCTTAGAGGTTACAGTGTCCACAGAAGAACCGGAACGTCGTTGGATTCGTATTGAATCGTTTTTGTCTCAAACAATCAACTCATTGTTCTTTCCGGTGGAGATAAATTTTATTCTAAAACGTATCTGCGGTCGTGGTCAAGCAGAGTCAAAATAGATGCAGAGCGTGTGTCAATTTTCCAAATACCATGTGGAATATACACATACGGCATTGTCAACGGCGAATTTGTCCTTGGCATCAAATATATATTGATGCAGCTCTGAAAATTGTTCAGGAGGGATAACACCTTGACGTAATTGATGATCAAGATCAAATGATGATGCTATGGTCGTTGTTTGAATCGCCGATAGTCTTTTAATTTCTTGTTTAGTAATCAATTTTGCAACTTTCTGGTTAGTGAGAATCTTATCGATCGCTGAATTAAGGTCATCAAGTTGTTTATTTGATAGTGGCCATGTGAATTCTATTCCAGTAAGCGTTGTGGTTGATATATCTAACAGGAAATTCTTACAGCACAACAAAATTATATTACTGGATAGTTATTCCATCCCAACTGTTATAGTTAATAACGTTTGAGTTCATGTGTGTGATATAATTATGGATGTTCATAATTTTATTGATGAGTTCTTTATAAGTTTGTGGGTCTGTGAATTTGTATTGTTGGATGCAAAATAGTAAGTATATTGCTTTTCAGATCCAATCTTGAGGGTCACGCCTTACCAACTGATATAAATTAAAACTTCCATTAAATGATCAGGTGATTCTTCGCATGAAAAAAATTTCCATTTCGAATAGTAGAACGAAGTCAATCAGGAAGATTCAACTGAGAATGTGGGTAATTCGCGTCGACAATTTGATCCGAAATACTGCTGAAAGAATCAGTTGATGTTGTATTGTACGATGCACGCAATCGTACAGTTCTGCTCTTGGTTTACTTTGATATTTTTAGGCACTGCAACACAGGACGATTATATCGTGCGGAAGAAAGATGAGTAATGTTTCTTGCACAGGTACACACCACGGTAGCTAATCTATGCTGATCCAATGATCACCTCCCATTATGGTCACAAGGCTAACGCCTTAACCACTGAACACCGTGGTTCCTAAATTAGGCAGGGACCAATTTGGGTACGCCAATATTAATCTATCGCTAAGATTGGAGACAAATAATTGTGGGAACATACTGTACAATTAAATGTCAGCACATTTGAAAAGATAAATAAAATAGCTTCCCTATGCACATTTATGCTTCTAAGCATTGGTTTATTAATTCAGTCCAAGTTTTATGAGATATTTCCAATTTTCTCCTCATAATCAAACGTTTTATATTGTGTTCATTGCTTGATTGGCAATAAATGAAAGTTATGTATCCATGTATGTATTATATTTAAACGGCACGTCAGTATAATAATGGATATATAAAGTCGATTCAAAGTATCTTTCCAAAAATGGAAATACAGTCTAATAAATTGGAACTTTCAGCTAAATAAAAGCTAGAAAAAAGGCTTAATTTGTTAGAATTTTATAAACTTTGAATATATTTACATAATGCAAACTATAAGTATATATATATATATATATATATATATATATATATATATATATATATATATATATATATATATATATATATATATATATATATATAGGGGAAGATCGGGATTATTGAAGTTGAATGTGACAAACTATTATTAATATTATTATTAGTAGCAGCATTATCATACATGTTTGGTATATTTGAAACTTGAAGGGGCTTGAGCAACAAAACAAGGTAAATCAAACAAGCATTGAAGTTTTCGAAAAGGTACATTTGTTTGAATAAAGTATAAAATCAAACAAAGTGAAAGAATTGAAAATAACTTACAGTGTATGAATTCTTACAATCCTTGTAATGTACTATCAATTTCTCACAAATCCGGAAACTGTACTAAGGAAATCCTAACCATGTTTGCATAATTCTTATGCGTTACCGTAATAACACCACTGAATGTAACCGAAAGTAAATGTTTTTACTTCAATGTAATCTCGTGAACGAAGAATATGAAGCCCATGTTAGAATATGCTAAGATATAATATGTAACTTGTTTATCGAATGCAGTCGTTTCTTAAATGAACTGCAAACTGATGCTGTGTATTTAAAAGCGGATAGTTGTTGGGGAAAAATAAGGACGAGAAAGCTATAATTGTAGCTTGACCACAACCCACTCATAATTCTGATGACAGCTCTGCCTTGTGAATTATTTCCAAAATGTGTTAATGAAGGCCATTCGTCTTTGATAATTGCAGGGAACGCCGACTCCGCCTCTCCTTTCTGCACGTTGCAGTTACTAGGTTTTGATCATAAATTTAAATTGTAGTTGGTGTCTTCGTCAGTAATAAATACTCCGATTTTGAAGTAATTCATTCTTTCTCTCTTGCCTCTGTCCAGGTTTCTTCGCTGGAATTATTACTCAGTTTTTTTGCACATACTATCATAAAAAGAGTTTTTTTTTAACACAGCATACTCCAGAGGCCTTAAAAAGGTAATATTTACAACAAATGTTTACAGACAAGATTATATATAATCAGGACTTTGTGAAATCTTAACTGTGTAGTATTATTCATATTTGAAATTTTTTTTTAATTTTTAAATCTAATACACAATAAATATAGAAAGTTAACCTGAAGCTTTCGCCCTCGTACTAAGGCTTTCATCATCAGACTGATCTATTATACGATTTATTGCACACTCTGTCGAAGTAATTGTAAAAACAACGAAGTGTTTCTTACAAGTAATTTACTTTCATGCGACCCAAGTCGCTGTTGTGTTCTGTGGGCTTATACTTTTCCACAAGTTATAAAATTTAAAGAAAAAACTGGCAAACTGATATTTGACCGTCATCTAGCCACTTGTTTGATTTGTACAAAGTATAATGCTTAAAAGAGAAAATAAGATAACGTAATTTTCATGATCATTTAACCAAATGTTTCCAACTTTAAATAAGGCGTATTCCTTTTGTACTTTATTTATTTTTAACATCTACGTTATTCCCGTTGTAACGGGGTTTATTATTTGGGAGGAAAATACAGATTTTTAATTCCAGTGACACAGTCTAGAAATTTGCCAGTGCTGAAGTATATATGCTTCCTGGTAAGGTCAATAGCAGACCCATATTGCCTGGAAGATGGGCATCCTGGCAGTTTCTCATACATGCGACCACCAAAACTGGAAAATTTGAACAAGGCACACTGAGGTATAATCAACTTATAAACTCCAAATGTAGATAGCATAAACCTTGATTTGCGTTTTTCTTGTGTGTTTGTTTTCTAACAGTTTCTTGAGATTCAATGAATTTATTTCAACTTCCAAATGCCATATAAAATCAACAGTAAACCTGTCATCATACCACTTATATGGCAGCTGATGACATCATTGGTTTCGAAAGTTTATATCATCTAAATCTAGAGGCAACTGTCATAGGATTTCCCCTATTTATTTTTGCATTTAAATACAAGGGACGAATATTGTGTCAAGACAATTGGACTTTGGACGAGAAATAGCAACACCCGACTCTTTTGCATTGATGAAAAGCAGTATCAAAGCAAACCGAACATTTCTGAAAGGTAGGCTTCGATATTTTACACACTGATTTCAAATATGTTATACATGAAGTCTCAAATAATTCCTCAAACGTTCTAGGAAATTCAAATCAGTTCACTGCAATTTGTGAAATATAGTTGTTATTATTAATTTAGAGATAAGGGAAAATAAATTTTCAATATTTGTGTCAGAAAGAGACTAAGATGATTACAATTGTTAAAGCGTTTTCACATTTGCCTCTTCTTAAATTTCGAAAGAAATTAATCAATACTTTGCGTCACCCGTTGGCTACAATTTTCTTTAAAACAATGCATGGTGCTTGGCTGCAGGTTATTTAATTTCGTTATTGATTTTCAACATTAATATTGTGCTATTATTTAGTATTTATAACGGTTTGAAATTATTAAACTAAACTTGTTTATTTTGTGATTGTAATTGGTAGAATGATTTTCGGAAGTACACATCTCCTTACCGTGTTCATGGCGGTCATCCAAGGAGTACCAATTTCTAAAACTGGTCTGCGGAAATTCTAATTATACAAAATGGACGGTACCATGTGGCTATGCATGCACACCTGCAAAAGATTCTGGCATGCTGTCCGTCAACGTTGAAACAAAGATTGAAGAGACAGTGGTTAACATATTTCTGCATATGCAGGAGGCACAAAACATAATAAAGGTCTTGAAAATAAGATATGTAAGTAGGAATTTCTTCCTTGTTTTAATACTGTTCTTTTCAGCTAATGCTCCAAAATTATTATTATTATTATTATTATTATTATTATTATTATTATTATTATTATTATTATTATTCCCTGTAGAAATGGCAGTGATTGTAATTGCTCTGTTGCTTCTCAAATTTCCTTTTTTCAACCTACAAACATCATTGTATCAAATCATCATGCTGTTGTCGTTGGTGGGGATAGTGATGGTTTAGTTGTTTCAGAAAACGTCTATTTTCTTGTACTTATTTATTAAATACAAGAACATTTGAACGTACTCAATTCGATGGTAAATAAAGATGCTGTAGGGGAATCCCCTATAGTATAT
>JAECUM010044123.1:0-18743 GCA_016617855.1 Megalonaias nervosa | reverse complement strand
ATTCTTTTCACAAGGTGGGTACCATTTTATGCTTTCAATGCAAAATGGGATTTTTGTGTGTCTGTGACTCTTCTGAACTAAAGTCTCCTTTAGGTCTTCTATCTCGTTCGACTAAAAGAAGTAATGAAATGGAGATGGTTCGTTGTATTCGCTGTGAACGATGGGAAAAGTAGTAGTAGATGTATATGAGGGTTCGAAACCAAAGAGGGTTTAAGGTCAGAAAACCCTCACCCCCTCAGTATACATAGATGAGGGTTTTATTCCAAAGAGGGTTTTAGCTCAGAAAAACCCCCACTCCCTCAAAAATAAATATATTATGACATTTTTTTACCACCTCAGAGACCCCCTCTCCCTCAAAAAACCATCCTCCAACAAATTTTTATCTCAGAAAATGATGATAATTTGAAACCCAAGGGGGATTCTAAACCAGCTCACCCTCTAAATTTTGAGATGACACAATGACATTTATTGACAACATGGTTGATGAATGATACTTCTAAAGCTGTACAAAATTAAACATCTACTACTGTTGTAACCCATAATTTATGATAATCTTTTTCACATCTGCTAACTCTCATTGGCAGAATATATGTTAACATACTGTAAATAATACGAAACTCTCGTATTAAATCGTCCATATCATATTTTATACCACGCAAATAAGATCGTATCTGATCAAGTAATTTTTTATAGGTGATACTTGCTGTTTTACAAGCATTTTTTTTAGTTGCAAGACGAAGCTCAATTTTTTTACACGCTGTTGCAAGAGAAACACCGACACCAGATATTATTAACAAACACGGATTTAATGATGCTCCACTTGAAATTATACCAGAGCTAGTCATTAGCAGTGGTAAATATGATATTACTCGAGGTATTTTGGTATAGTAGTTGTAACATTTTTTCACGCACCAAAGTTTTTTATGATAATATCTGTAAAATTGCATTAGAGCGTCCACATCTTGTTTTGGAGTTTTATCTGAAATAGGATTAAAATCGATTATCTGTTTTTTCATTATACAATATTTGTTTACAGTTTTATATAATATTAAAAACTCTAGCACCAACAATCGAATCAAGAAACTCACGGAACTTATTATTGTTAGGATCAGCTATAAAATCTCTGTACTTGTCATAAACATCTGACGAAGTATCCTTATATCGCTCATCTGTTAATACCTCATTTTTCTATAACCAAGCGTATGAATCAAAACTGTTTTCTACTTCACTCTCGTACAAATCTGTTTTATTCACCAAATTACTGTAATCGATTTCTGTTTTATCAATATACCCTAATACTAAACTCAAATGATCTAACGTGAAATTTCTGAGAACAAGATGTTGTCTGATAATTGTATATGCGACTACGAATTTGCTAGCATTAATTTTTTAAGCTTATCTAGTTCAATTGTAAGAAGACCAACAGCAGAAGCTACTTTTAGCATTATTTTTACATATGGTTTTGTGAGTATTTTCTCAATTTCATTATAATAATTTCGTAATGACAATTGTTTAGAGCGTTGGAGTGATGGAAATGGAATATCATTTTCTTTACTTATGTCGTAATAAGAATCAATTTTTACTTCCAACTTTGTTTTTGTTATTTCATCAAAAAACTTTTCTCGCTCATTATCACTAAGATTACTAATTTCATTGTCAAAATTTTTGATTACCTTTAGAGATCTGCTAACAATAATCGGATCAAAATCTAGTTGTTTACGTATCATTGGCAAAATTGCGTTCGAGTACACTTTAATAATTAACTCTGTATCAACCGTCATTGTAACAATTTTAATTAGGGTTTCTTTATCGTGGTAGTACATGCCGAGATACTTAAAAATTTCTCGTTTTAAAAAACTATTATATAACTTCCTGTTTCTTCTTATTCCTATTATCCTAGATTCCGATAGTTTGTCGAGACGATTATAGTTATCGCTCATTTGTTTTTTCTCCTGCGCTATTCGTGCTTTTAATAAACCTGATCGCATTATTAAATTTATATTTTTGAAATCAAACTCAAGTAATATTTATTTTAAACAGGATTTCAACTTGTTTTTGTTCTTCCAGACAATCATCAGGATGACAGTATCTACTTATAATATCAAAGTTTTCTATTGCTTTTTATAGTTGTGGTCCTCGCATATACATAACAGGAACAAAATTTTGTTCTTCTTCTGACAATGGGGAGTTTATCATTGGAATTGTAAATTTTTTCATCGTATTTATCGCACGTGCCGATAGTGATTCATCCCCAACATCTATTTTAGGGTTAAAAATATAATCATAAAATTCTCTCGCAACAGTTATAATTGATGGTTCTGACATTATTTTATAGCATTAGATTAAATTTGATCATCGAGTGTGTATATTTGAAATGCTGTCAGTCCTGGAAACGGATGTTCAGCAGCGATAACATAAACTTGGAAATATAAGTACTTGTTAACAGTTTTTTCTATCGGAATTGTAAAATATTGTGCTGTTGTAATATACATGTTATTTGTGCTATACAATGTTGCCCAATTAATATCATCATTTGATCCTTCCAATCGCCAATTATAAATTTGACCAACGCTAGGATTTAATCGACCTCGCAAATGAAATTGCCAAATAGCAACTGCAGTAGGGCATTTAATTTTGATTAAAAAATTTTCAACTTTTCTGTTTGTCGTCCATTCTTGTCTATCAGAGAAAACGTAATAAGGATAATTTTCAGGATAATATGCTGATGCGCTTATCATCAACATACTTCAACTGCAAATAACTTACCGCTTGAGTTTGATTTAAGTTTGCTGGTGGATACCTGGTCTCCAAATTTATAATTTTTTTTCCTGACATATCTAAGTTACCGCTTAAAAATCCACCAGATTTATCTAGTTTATTATTGTCGACTAATTTAAGTTGTGCATAACTAACAGCTTGTGTATTAACGACATTTATTGGTGGATAATTTGTTTCTAAATCTAGTACTCGTTGATTTGACATAAACAAGTTTCCCGTCATTGTGTCGCCGGATTTTTTCAGGTAACCTGATAAATCAACCTTACCATCTCTTATTGTTGTACTTACAGCCGATGAATCTCCTACTAATGTTACAAATTTTGTATAATAGCTCATTATTTATTTATCGTCTGACAATTTTTTTATATAACATAAAATTGTATAACAATAATGGCAAAATCGTCGATATTAAACTTTGATACAGAGCGGTTGGTGAAACATAAACATGAAAACGAACTTCCAGATTGTCATTATCTTATTGTTGGAAGAACTGGATCTGGGAAAACAAACTTGCTTATGAATTTACTTCTAGGAGATAATTTTAACTACGATCGCGTTTATATTTACACAATTAATCCACAACAGGATAAGTACGAGCTACTTAACAATTATAATGACAAACTTCGTGATGATCTTGAGGCTGGCGAAGATTTTTTTTATTATCAAACAACCAGAAGAACTTGTTCCAGTTAATCAACTTGATTCGTCCGAAGAGAAGATAGTTGTTTTTGATGATATTCCGCTAAACAATGAAGAAATGAATAAAATAAGATCATATTTTTCATTATCATTAAAATGTAATTCTATTTATCTCGCCCAAGGTTTTTATAATGTTGACAGATTTATTAGGCGAAATACTGGTTGTTTTATATTATTTCCAGGACTTGACAATGTTGACGTTAGAAATATCGCGAACGAACAATGTGGTGATGTAACAAAAGATAAATTTATTGAATTATATCATAAAGCGACGGTAAATAAATATGACTTTTTTTTTGTCTGATAAATTAAGAAATGATACAAGTAAAATGTTTCGCTGTTGTATTGAAAAATATCTACAGTAATTTTTATAGAAAATAGTATATAATTAATGGAAAGACAAGCAAAGTACAGAAAACATATGGAAAACGTAAAAAGCTTGTTAAATCTAAAGCTGAACTTAGGCAGATGATACAACAAGCACGACGTGGTCAAGTGGTTGCAGCAGAAACAACAGCCGCCGCTCTCAAACCAGTTACTGAAGCTTTACTTGGAAAACAACCTGAAACTAAACCATTATCAGAAGAAGAAGTTTAAAAAATACAAGAAAAAGGTTTACTAGGAATAATCAAAGAACAACAAGAAGCGGCTGCTGGAAAAAATATTGAAAGATCCGAAGAAGAAAAAAGAAGATTAGCCGAGGCACTTGCAGCAAATATAGCTAGTCTGTTGCAAGACAAGTTGAAATAGATTGGCTGATAAATAATCCACTGGAACTTCAACAAAGATTAGCAGAAGCAGCAGTAGTTAGACCAATTGAAAGAAGGTTAAAAGAAGAAGAAGAACTTAGAAGAGAGAGAGAGAAAATATAGAAGAAAGAAAAAGATTTGACTATGATTTAGAAAATATAGATAGCGAAATAAGAGATAATGAATAAAAAATTTTAATGAAAAATATAAAGATTTTAAAAATGTGAGAGTATATCATGTTAACAAAGATGATTTTAAAGCAGACGAAAAAATTGAAGAGCTAGAAAAAATAAAAGAAAAGAGTAAGAAACATCTCGACAAGGTAGTTTTAGAAAATAGAAATGACTATGATAGCATTAAATTATATCGACATGGAATTATTGCTGATCTTTATATTAACGCTATTAATAATATAAAAAAATAACAAATTTAGTTATCCCAGTAGTAGCTTAATTACCGAAGCAAAATCAATTGATGAAGGACAAGAAAAATATATGTTTTTTAGACCAGCAGGTCCTATGACGATGACTGAAGAAGATTTACAAAAATCAGTCGAGAAAGATAATGAAGAATATCGTAAAAAATATAACAACCAAGCAAAACAAGAAATAATGTATTCGGAATATTTTGCTTTTATGGAAGATAATGACATTTCTGACGTTGATAATATGTATAATTGGGAAGAAGATAAATACAAAGATCTCATTGAAAAATTAACTGATATTACAGAAAAAAATATAGGAGCTTACGAAGAAATTGATACAGCTGAAATAAAAGATATTGAAGGACTTTATGAAAAAAACTAGAAATGCTGTTATTGCTAATGTTTTAAAAATACTGCAATAAAATTTAGAGATAAAGAATATGTTGAAAAAAATAATTTAACTTTTTTAAAATTATTTAAAGGTTATGATAAAAATCGCTTAAAAAATTTTAGAAGAAAGAAAAACAGCAACTGGAGTTAGAATATCATCAAAAGAAGCTGGAAATGATGTTGAAATTGACAATGAAATTATTGACATACTTGATAATTTGAGATCGGAAAATTTATTAACATCTGACGAATACGAAACTTTACATCGCGATTTAATTTTATAAAAATATAATAATAAATGTCAGCAACATTATTACTAGACTCAAGCCAATCTGATAAAGATAGCGCAAAGTTTTATGTAAAGTATATTCCGCCAATAGAACTAGATCGTGAGAAACAATATGAAATTGGACTAATTTCCTGTACGTGTTGGAATTCTATGGCTAATGTAAAATCTGGAATTAACGATGAATTTAAATTTTATATTCCTATACATACTCGACCATTTTTCGCATGGAAAACAGACAAAATTCCACAAGGAGCCTACAACGTAACTGATTTAAATAAAATAATGAAGGAACTAATAACAAAGGCGGGCGGTGAAGCTGATAAATTTGAGCTTACACCAAATTATAATACGTTACGCGCTAGAATGATAATAAAAAAAAATATGGTTATCGATTTTACATCACCAACAAGTATCGCACCACTGATAGGATTTCTAAATCAAACTTATCTTCCTATAACTAATGATGATTCTGAAACATTTGACGGTGAACTGCCAGTAAATATAACTGAAGTAAACGCAATATTGGTAAATTGCTCTACTGCATCTGGATCTTATTCAGCTAAAGGTAGTAATGGACAAACGATATATAGTTTTTCACCAGACGTTCCACCAGGTTTTCTTATGCAAATTAGTCCACGTCAAGTTATTTATTATCCGTTAAATGTTGAAAATCAAATAGTAGAAGTAAATATGCAGTTGACAGATCAGTCTGGACGACAACTGGATTTTAACAATGAAATTGTTACTTATTATTTACACTTACGCGAACAATAGTAAACATATTTTCTAAAAGATTTGGTCATAAAATTATACAACCTCAGATATAATGAAACAGAAAAAAGTTTATCGAAGAAAAATAGTAGGAGGATTTTTGGGAAATATATTTGCTAAAATTATAGAAAATGTTCCGGGAATAGCTCATAAAGTTGCAACAATTGCACTTGACGCATCAAAAGCTTTTGCAACTGGAGCTGCATCTGCAGCTGGAACTGCTGTGGGACAAAAATAGCTGATAAAATAAAAAGACCAACAATCAAACAAGCTATTTCAAAAATCGAACCAACAAAAGAAACTCAACGCGCAATGATAACAACAACAAAAAAACTTTAATCACCGCGAGGAGAACAAATTATACAAAAATTAATATCTAAAGTAACAACACCGAAATAGCTTTGCTATCGTTGATGACAAAATTTTATATGACCTAATAAATAAAAAATGTCTGTAAAAAATTATCTCGATTTAGCAGAAATTTATGACGAAGACGACATGGTAACAGAATTTGAGTATATTGAATATCTCTATGAAAATTCTAACGAACCTAATAAGGCTGGCCCCAGAACATTTAACACTCGAGACGATGACGTATTTCTACTGCCTCATAAAGCAATGTTAGAAGTTCGTGGCCAAATTATGACAGTAGCTGTTCCACCTGCCGCAATTGCAGCTAACGTAGAAGTAGCTCTTATAAATGATGGTTGGTGTTTATTTAAAAGTGCTCGATATCAGCTGGCCAATCAAACTGTCGAAGATATATCAAGTCACTTACAAGTTGCAAGTACAATCTTAAATATTATTTCGTTTTCCGATGATTACTCCAAATCAACTGCAACTAATATGATGTGGTTTAAAGATACTGGAATTGGTACAGCAGGTGTTGTTGCATCAGTTGAAATTTTATCAGGATTAACACCTATTACAGCTGCTGGAGCTGATGCCGCTGCGAATGCTGCAAATGTAAGAAATTTTCTTATTGCTAATGCTGCTTCGCTAGGTATAGCCGCATCAGCTGCAGACGCTAACGCAGACGCTACAAGACTTTCATTTAATGCTGCTTGTAATAATCTTGACGTAAATCAAGTAGATGCAGCCGCAGACGGCACTGCAATGTTAGAACATGTAAACAACATAATTGCTCATAACAGAAGAAATATACGTTACAATGATAGTTATGCTAAAAGAAAGGCACTCGCAGCAGAATCACGTCAAATTACAATGATGCTGCCGTTAAGTACAGTATTTGGCTTTTGTCGCGATTACAATAAGGTATTTCGTGGAGTTAAACATACGCTTAGTTTAGATCGATCAGAACAAAATGATTGTTTATTTCGATCTGGTGGAGTTGATGTACAATTTATCATAAACAAACTTGCGCTGTGGATGCCACGAATAACATCGACAGTTTCGAAATCGCTGGAATTAGATGATATTCTTAAAAACCGCACAAAGAAGATTCATTTTCAACAACATAAAATATATCAAACAGCAGTTCCAAATACCACCGACTACACATGGCGAGTCACAACGACGTCGGCTGAACAAAAGCCACGGCAAATATTTGTTGTATTTCAACAGCAAGCGCGACGTGTTAACCAACAACAAAATAATGCGATATTTGATAATGCTGATGTTAGACGAATATATGCTAGAATAAATTCAAAGCAATATCCGGAGCGAGCGATAGAATGTAATTTTGCAGATGACGCTAATAAAAATATTACTCGACCTTACATGTACCTGCTCGACGCATTGCAAAAATATCAGGACGTTGGAGATGGATCTCAGATATCAGTAGAGGAATTTCGTACACTTTATCCGATATTTTATTTTGATGTTAGTAAACAAAATGAAAGAGATGTAATTTCAACTGCTGATATTGAAATTACTTGGACATTAGGAGCAGTTCCAGCAGCGCAGTTGTATGTATATGCGCTAGTGATCAGCGACAGAACTATAACGATTGACTTTATCGAAGGTAAAATGTCCGTACAAGTTTAATCTGTAACTTTAATATAAGATGACAAAATATATTGTAAAAGAAATATATTTGACTGATGGTCAAGATAAAAAATTAGCAGCTGCTGTTGCAAAGAAAAGGCAAGTATCATTAAAGGTCAACCCTAACGCAGGTGTTTTAGGTACTTTAACAAAATTAATGTTAACCCAAAAAAAAGTAAATAAATACGATCGCAAAAAACCTTTTGTTTTAAATTTAAGTGCTGCACAAATAAATGCAATGTCAAAACAAGGTGGTTTCTTCGGTCCGGCACTATCTGTAATGGCCAGAACGTTAATACCTAAAATTTTGTCAGTGTTAGGTACATTAGGATTAGCAGCAGCGTCTGGAGCAGTATCTGGCGCAACGAAAAAGGCAGTTGAAGGTCATAGAATAAAGAAAATTTTTGTCTAAAGATAAATATAATGCCCAGACGAAAAACAGCAAAAAGAAAGACAACGACGAAAAGAAGACACGACCGAGGAGAAAAGGTGGATTTATTCCAATAGCCCCGTTACTAGCAGGATTGGCGGGAAGTCTATTGCCAAATCTGTTAGGAGTAGGACGAAGACTAATGTTGCCAGGAACAAAGAGATGAAGTCGACCGCGTTAAGTAACTTTGATATACTTGACAAACTAAAAAAAGTAAAAAATTTCAGTGGAGTTTATTCTAAAGATGAACTTACGGCGATTCCATCGCCAGAGACCTAGCGTCTCCAGGTTCGGGTGTTATAAATATACAAGATTTTAATGACGGATCTGGTACACATTGGATAGCTGTTTTTGATAACAATTATTTTGACTCGTTCGGAATTCCACCACGTGACGCAATAAAAAAATATATGAGTAAAAAAAAAATAATAAATTATTTGTCTAATCAAATTCAACCAGTTGGAACTTCTGCTTGTGGATACTATTGCGTAATGTTCATTAAACAGATGACTGAAAATCCAGATTTTTTAAAGTTTATTTTGCAATTTGACAAATAACCTTCTCACGCTAATGATGAGATTGCAATTAATTTTATCTAAACTCACTGATATACAATGTCAACATATTGTCTTAAGTGTAAAACTAAAACAGAAAATAAAGATGAAAAAACAGAAAAAACAAAAAATAATAGAATAATACTGAAAAGTATTTGTGTAATCTGTGGAAAAAGAAAAAGTATGTTTTTGCCAGCAACAAAGTTGTCCGGAGCGGGTTATCCAGAAATTATTTTAGTAGATGATTAATAAATAAATGACGTGCGTGTGCGACTGTGATAGAGATTTATGTCTTGAGCAAAATAAAATTGTTACATATTGTCAGAAATGCAACAACAGAGAAATAATTGGAACAGGTATAGATATACATAAATTAATTGGCAAATTGCCGAAACCAAAAGGCGGTTGGACATTGCCAGGCCATAAATATACTGGACCTTATAATCCTCGTGATAAACAACTTGACGAAAACGATAATCCGCTGCCAGGACAAGGGCCTTACAATCAAGCTGACGCAATAGCAATGCGCCATGATATCTGCTACAGAGATATTGATCTTCCAGACAACGAACAAAATAAACACAGCTGCGATAAAGTAATGTTAGACGAACTTCGTGATATGAAACCTGTAAATATGCGAGAACGTGTTGACCGAAGGCTGGTCCAGGGTTTTATTGGAGCAAAATTTAAATTAGGACTCTATAAAAAGGAATTATATGATGATCTTGCCTTAGAGCTACATAAACCTAAAAAAAAATGTTTCCGCGACGTAAAGTTGTCGCAAATGCCGTTGATGATATCTGGGCAATAGTTTTAGTTGATGTCTCAAATCTAGCTCAGTTTAATGATAACAAGAGATATCTTTTTAATGTTGTAGGTGTTTTTAGTAAATACGCGTTTAGTATACCCGTTTCGGATAAAACAGGGACATCGATGACTGATGCGCTAAAACAAATAATAACAAGTACAGAAAGAAAACCAAATAGAATCTGGACTGATCATGGAGCAGAATTTTTTAATAAAAAATTTGAACAGTTTTTAGAGCAAAATAACATTAAAAAATATGTTACAGGAAATGAGGGAAAAAGCGTCATCGTTGAAAGATTTAATCGCATGCTCAACGAAAAAATCCACAAGTATTTGACAGCTAAAAATACGAGTAAATATATTGACAATTTACAAAAAATTGTTGACGAGTATAATAGCACGAAACACAGATCCATTTCGCTAGGCAAAAGGAAAACGTCGCCAAACGACGCGATTGCAAATCCAATATTAGCAAACGAAAATATGTACCGCAGACATAAATTTAAAGTTGGTGATAAAGTTAGAATTTCTTTGGCGAAAAAAGCATTTGAAAAAGGATATACTCATAACTGGAGTGAAGAAGTATTTGTTGTTGATAAAGTACTTTTAACAATACCAGTTACATACTCATTGAAAGATTTATTAGGTGAACCTATAACTGGCAGTTTTTACGAGCAAGAACTTCAGAAAACAGAACAAGATATATTTGTTATTGAAAAAGTTATTAAAAAGCGCGGGAACAAGAGTTTAGTCAAAAATTTAGATACATTTAATAGCTGGGTACCAACTAAGTCGATCGAATAATGTTATTATAAATTTCTTCGTATTTTATTAGTACGGATTTACATTTTACTGGTTTACATAAAGAAATTAAATGTAATTTTCATGCATCATCGACTGGCATTAAATTAAATATTTTAACAAAAATAAAATCGTATTTTATATTTCTTTGTTGTCCAGTTATTTTAACGTTTAAAAAAGGTTTTATAAGTTGCCAAAATATTTGATGCTCTGTGATAGTAAAATTAAATTTTATTATTTTTTTAGCAATATGGAACTTAACATCATATCGTCCAGTTGTTGGTCTGCTAAATTTTTTTTTACTAACAACAACATCATCTTCTTCTTCATCATAGTTATGCAAAATATCATTTTCCTTATAACCAGCAAATCTGTCATTAGTAATATTTTCTGATGTAAAATTTGAAACTGAAACAAAATCTCCCGAATATAGTTTAGCCAGTCTCTCAATTAAGTTCATTATTATAATATATCTTTTGTCTAATTAATAAATAATAAGATGTTCGGAGAAATAAAATATCATCAAAGAGTTAATATATTAAATCACAAAGAATTAGCTGAGGCAATTCGAAATTGTTTGTTGGGACATAGATTTTTTTGTTGATGTTATTATAACATTAGGCGAATCTGACAGATTTTTATTAACAGTAGCAGAAAAAATAAAACTTAATACAAATAAAATGATGACATTACGATTTAATCGCGACGATATTATGGAATTTAGTCATAATTGTCTTACTCAAAATGATCTAAAAAATATAATTAGTTATCGTATTTAAAACTAAATCTGTCAAATGTCAACATTGACGTTGCTGATTTAGTTACATTATCAGCTAAATATTTTACTGCATTTGGATGAATTTTATGATATTTTGCCACAGATGTTATTGATTTAAATTTTATTTCTTCAAAAGTTTCGAGATTTATTGAAACAACTGATCTTTTTGGATTTTTAAAATTAGAACCGTCAAAACCGGCTCCACGTCTTGTGTTTTCTTTTGGCGTAACTAAGTCTAAATTTTCCAAACGATTATCTGTTTTAATACCATTTTTATGATCAAGAACTAAACTATTAGGTATTAGTCCGTTAAAAGTTTCAAACACAAAACGATGAGATTGATAATAAACAAAATTAGTTTTTGTTCCACGTACATTAACACCAAGATATCCACTGTTCTTCAAAATTCCAACAACTTTTTTTGTTTTTATATGTCTAATATTTCCCTTATCATTTGTCTCATATATAACAAATACTGGATGAAGTTGAAATTCATTTTGTAATGCTAAATTTTCAATATTATCATCAGCAACTGCGCTATTTACTCGATAAACTCGTTGTCCTTCTGGAATATCGTCGCAAAACAAAGTATAAATAAAATCTTTTCTAAACATTTTAATTCTTTCTGTATTATCGCCTTTTACTGAAATTAATACACCAGCTGGTATTGATATGTAAACAGATATTTCAGATTTTATGTTAATAACAGAACCTAACATATTTGCTGTATATAAATTGTACTTTGGGTGTACATGATAAAATTCTTGCTCTTCTGCAGTCAATCTCAGATATCTCAAAATTTCTGTCATTATACTATAAGGATTTTTATATCTCTAATTAAAAAAAATTCAATTAAATATAAAATATTACTATATATATAATGTTAAAATTGCTAGATATTGCTAAAAAGAACATTATCAAATCAGAAAAAATTGCTTCAGCATTTTCAGGTTACGATAATAGTTACAAACTTGATGATCAAAATATTTTAGCAAATTTTAATTCCACAGGTTTATTTCATCTTTTACAACCTGTTATAGCTCAAGAACTTGCGGCTCATAAAAGTATCAAATTTATAGTCCAATATCATACGATTTTATCAAAGTGACACGCAGTTGAGGATGTACTTGATGCAATTTTTGAAAGAAAAAGTTTTGACAGCGAAATTTCGGAACCATATTTAACAGCTAAATCGAGAAAAATATTAACTGGAACAGACATTGCCATGATCGCCGATGAAATACATCAAGAAATAAACAAAAAATTAGAAGAATTTACTGCATCAGGATCGGGTTGGAAATTTGAAATGATAAAAGAAGTTTTATTTCACACAGTAAAATATAACGTACTTCGCGGTAGTTTGTACGTCGATCTCCCTCAAAAAATTAAAAACAAAAGATGCTGTATAAATGTCAAAAACAATGATGACAAATGTTTTCAATGGTCTATTCTTTCTGCAAAACATCCTCAGTGTGATCACCCCGGCAGAAGCGAAAAGTATTTGCCATACAAAGACGAACAAAATTTTTTAGGAATAACTTTTTCAGCAGCAGAAAATTATATACCAAAGTTTGAAAAACAAAACAGTATCTCAGTAAATGTTTTCGGATTAGATGAGCGAGAAAACGTTTACCCGAAATATATCTCAGAAAATGCTACACAAAATACAATAAATTTATTATTTTATCAGGGACATTATTGTTGGATAAAAAACTTTAACGGCCTAGTTGGCAGACAGTATAGTAAAAATAAAAATAAAAAATATTTCTGTTATAGATGTTTGCATGGTTTTTCTGGCGATGGAATACTGCAGGAGCATCTCAAATACTGTGTCAACGTTCAAAGAATAACTATGCCTGGTGAAAAAGAAAAATATTAAAATTTTAAAATTATGATCATAAACTAAATATTCCTTTTGTTATTTACGCTGATTTCGAGTGTCTACTCGTTGCTGTGGTTGGAGCAGAAAATAATCCGAATAAATCAAGTACTAGAAAAATACAACAGCATATACCTTGCGGAGTAGCTTATAAAGTAGTTTGTTGCGCTAACGATAAATTTTCAACTCCGATAAAGTTATATAGAGGTGAAAATCCTGTCATATGGCTATTAAAATATTTAATAGACGAAGTTAATAAAATTTCTAACAGATTATTTAAAACAGCTCCGATGAAAATAACGTCTAAACAACAACTCGATTTCAATGAGGCAGTTAATTGTCATATTTGTGAAAAGTTACTGGTAGACTCCAACGGAGTCCGTGATAAGGTGCGAGATCATTGTCATTTGACCGGCCAATATCGTGGAGAAGCTCATAACAGTTGTAATTTAAAATTTCATGCTCCAGATTTTATTGCTGTAGTTTTACATAACTTTCGTGGCTATGACAGTCATATCATTGTAGAAGCTTTTGGTGATGAAAATATTAAAGCTAAATTAAAATTAAATAACGTAATAAAATGTATTCCAAATAATTTTGAAAAGTATATGTTGGTGATGCTCGGTAAATTACGCTTTAATGACATTCTGCAATTTATGGCAGCATCATTAGATGAGCTTGTAAAAAGTTGCAGTAGTTTCGCTAACCTAAAAAGTTGCTTTGGTGAAAACTATATCAATTTGACAAAAAAAGGTATATTTCCGTACGAGTATCTCGACGATTGGAGCAGATTTGATGAAACTTCTCTTCCTGATAAAGATAAATTTTACTCGCAACTCAAAAATGAAAATATCACAGATGACGAATACAAATATGCACAAGATATTTGGAATAAATTTAGTTGTAAAACATTTGGTGATTATCACAATTTATGTTTGAAAACAGATGTTTTATTACTAGCAGATGTTTTTGAGAGTTTTCGTCAAGTAAGCTACAGCAATTATGGACTAGACCCCTGTTGGTATTATTCTGCTCCAGGATTGTCTTGGGACGCTCTCCTAAAAACAAGTAAGATAGAACTGGATCTCTTAACAGATGTTGATATGTTTAACTTTATTGAAAAAGGTATCAGAGGCGGAATTAGCGTTATAACAAAAAATATGCAGTAGCTAATAGCAAATATCTGAAAAATTATGATAAAAATCTTCCATCTAATCATATTATTTATCTAGATTGTGTGAATTTGTATGGATATGCGATGTCAGAGCCAATGCCCTGCGGTGGATTTCATTGGATAACTCCAGATCAATTTCTTAGAGAAACTGAAAAAGATTTACCTAGAAAAATTAATAATGATTTTTCCGATATTTCATACTTTGTTGAAGTTGATCTAGATTATCCTAGTTCGTTACATGATCTACATAACGACTACCCGTTTTGTGCAGAGTCTATGATGATTAATTATAGTTTATTATCACCTGAACAACGAGCAACGACAACAGCAAAAAAATCGATTGTTAATAAGTTAGTTCCAAATTTGTTAAATAAAAGAAATTACGTTATGCATTACAAAAATTTAAAACAAGCAGTAGATGCTGGACTAATTCTGAGAAAAGTCCATCGCGTGCTAAAGTTTAATCAGTCGAGGTGGATGGCAAATTATATTGACTTAAATACGAAACGTCGTGCTGTGGCTAAAACCGAATTTGAGAAAACCTTTTTCAAGTTAATGAACAACTCGGTGTTCGGTAAGACAATGGAAAATATTCGAAAAAGAGTTTCGATAGAAATTGTTAATGACATAAATCGCAGAAATAAATTCGTTAACGATGATGATTTTGTTAGCATGAAAATATTTAATGAAAATCTTGTTGCAATACAACGACGAAAGACAAATTTAAAGTTAAATAAACCGATTTATGTTGGTGCAGCTGTACTTGATATATCAAAGTGACTAATGTACGATTTTCACTATAATTTTACAAAAAGCAGTGGCCAGATTCAGAGTTGCTATTTAATGATACAGATTCGCTAGTTTATAATATAAAATGTGAAGATATCTATCAGGATATTTACAATAGTAAACATTTGTTCGATTTATCCGATTATCCAGCATGTAGTGGATTTCAAGATAATTCGAATAAGAAAGTTATTGGAAAAATGAAAGATGAATTTATGTTTATGCCAGTTAGGGAATTTGTTGGACTAAAGAGTAAAATGTATGCTGTCATATTAGATGACAATAAACTTACAAAAAAAGCAAAAGGTATTCCTCAAGGATATGTGAAAAAGATGATGAATTTTGACGATTTTAAAGCAGCGCTAAACAATAATGTCAGTTTTATCAAAACAAATGTTATCAGAACAAATCATCATAAACTTGAAAAGAATACAATTATAAAACGGGGACTAAGTAATTTCGATGATAAAAGATTTTGCAGGGACGGAATTAATACACTAGCACTTGGACATTATGCAAGTAATTTTGTCTAAACATCAGAAATAATGTTCGAAAATTTAACATTAGTCGATGGAGTTAATAGCAAAATCAAAAAAATAATTGTTTATAACCAACAATTATCATTTGAATTTAACGATGAAATTTCAGGTATTTTTTTTAGTAAATTTGACAGAATCAAACTCTCCCTTATCAGATCAGACGATAGCAAATATTTTAATTATCTCGAAAGTTTGCGAGACGAGCTTGCACTAAAATATGACAATTTTCATAATCCGATCAGCCAGGAGCAGTATACAAAAATCAACATAGACCTAGATAGGTCGAAGGTTTTTGTAAAAGGTAGTAAGTATCTTCTCAGTAAGATAGCAATGAAAGAACTGTTTGAATGTCGTCGAAAAGTATCCGGTAGAATTAAATTTTATTTGTATAATCATGACAGTACATTGTACTTAATATCGACCGTTGAAACATTGTTTATTTGTCAAGAAATATAACTCTGTATACCATATCTGTTTTTAAAAGGGAGATAATACTGTTTCAGCTAAGTTTAAAATCTTTCGTAGTTATCGAACATAGCATATACTGTTTCGTATTTTTTTTTTCGCTAATGAAATGTAATAGAGTTGTAAATCTAATAGTAATTTTAAGACCCAGATTCTTGGTAGCAGTTCTGTATTTACCGAAATGACTAGCAATTCCTCTTGCATAAATGTTAGTAGATAACATAGTTACTGTAGATTCTCGCTTATAAGTTATGTCCAACTGCACAGACCTAAATATGCTGTCGTATAATGCACCAGTATATCTTAGTCTGCGCAGTTTTGCTTGGAGTAATCAGTAAAACAAACAATATGAACTCTGATCTGCAGGCGCATAATGCTATGGCAGATCTTTATCTTTTTGTCTGCAGTTTAGCCTCGACTTGTAAGCGAGTATATATGCTATGATTTCTAGTAAAACCCATTCATAAGAATATTGATTATTTCTCGCAGAGTCTGTTTGTAATGTATATATATATACAGCGTCTCTGTAGTCATTCAGCCCACTCGTTGTCATTATTAATTAGTATCCTTGGCAACGGTCGATCTTATAACTGTATTCAGCCAACATTAGGATTTCGTTTTTCTGTACAATATAGAATCAAAAATCATGTATTTCTCGATTTATTTATAATAACGTTTTTCAGAATCAGAAAATGTAATGCCAAATTTCGTGTTTTCAAAATCAGAAAATGTAATGCTGTTTGGAAACTATATAATATTTTTTTTAAACATATATATATAAGGAAATCCGGTGGCCGATTGCTAACGCGTTGGATTCTCGTACTCAAGGTCCGTGGTTCGATTCTCGTGACCGGCACATTGCCGGCGGGGGCGATTTTAATGCCAAAATTCTCTTATTTAGTGGGGCGCCGCCAGCTTTTCTACGTTTCAATAGAAAATTTGTACACTCTCCCATCATGTCAACACGTGGTGGGTGTGTTTTTTCGCACTCCCCGGGTTAATTATGGGGGAGAGTGTGCAAATTTTCTGTTGAACGTAGAGAAGGCCCGTTTGTATGTGTTGTCCCTGTAAATATATATAAATATGTAAATACGTTACTGTAAATATAATTGCTGTAAATATGCTTGCTGTAAATACGCTACTGTAATTAAGATTCTGTGTTTTGTGCTGTCCTTAATTAAGATATAATCATATGTATATAATCACAACCATATGTATATAATCATAACCATATGTATATAATCATATGTATATAATCATGATCATATGCATATAATCATCTTCAAACAGTCCTCTCTGGGGACTATTATTTTTATTTTAAGCAAATATTTATAGCTTTAGAAATATCGTTATCAAAAAGTGCGTCAATAAATGTCATCAGATCATCTACCCAATCTCATCTCAAAATTTAGTGGGTGATGGTTCTGGCCTAGAATTCCCTTTGGGTTTCAAAATTTCATCATTTTTTGAGATAAAAATTTGTTGGAGGGTGGTTTTTTGAGGGAGAGGGGGTCTCTGAGGTGGTGAAAAAATGTCATAATATATTTATTCTTAAGAGGGTGGGGGTTTTCTGAGCTAAAACCCTCTTTGGAATAAAAACCTCAACTACATACACTACTACATGACCCCAAACATGGTACAATAATCAAAATGGCAGCATAAATCTTATGATGGAAAATCAAAGCATTGTAGGTAAAATCCGATCACTATGACATCAACTAACCTTCCATCCAATGAAATATAAGAGGGTTAGTCCTTGCCCTGCCACATTATGAATGCACCGTGCAGTATTTCTATTTATATATTGTAGGGGAAAACCATGACGTAGCTATCCTCTACGACTTTTTGGAAGGATATAGCTTGGAATATTCATCAGTAAACAGCAGAGAACTGAAAATCGCGAAAAGAACTTGAAATAATGCACTAAGCGGCGGATAATTTTTTTTTTGGGGGGGGGGAAGGGAGGGGGAGACCTTTTTTTTTTAAGAAAAAAATATTGCTGCTTCCAAATAGCTTTAGAAAATTTTCTTTCTCTGATTTGCAGAAGAGAAAAAACTAATTATATCCAGTTTATTAGTTCACAGAATTATATTAGTTCACCTAGAGATGAAAGGAAAAAAGAGGTCCCAGTTAGAAAGAAAATCCCAGATTGTACCCACCGAAAATTAAATACGGTCGGGCCCTAAGGAAATATCTTTCCTAATAAAATATCGAAACTACTTTCAAGATCCTATTTTGTCCATTTATAAATTGTAGTCAAAGGGTACCATAAATACAGTATATAAAATTTTAAGTTAAATATACTCCCCATTCACCATTACAAATAGAAACTTGACTATTCTATATGTATGTATGTATGTATGTATGTATGTATGTATGTATGTATGTATGTATGTAAGGATTAATGTATATATATATATACA